>JAANSM010003920.1:0-12104 GCA_036850725.1 Orchesella villosa | reverse complement strand
ATACCAAAATTAATTCCTACTAACGATAAACCCTTTCCCGTAACATGTTAATGTAATCAAACGGTTAGGAGATATATTCACGCAAACGCATACCCGATAACAAGGTTCGTTTGCACATCATGCTATGTTGTATAGGTACGCGTGTCATTTCATGAATAAAAATGAACGCGTTTCATCCGCTCCAGCTTTAGCTATAGATTTAGTCATCTTTGATCCACATGTCTTCTCATGGATATAGGACATATATTCATACCACAATCGCTATACCCTCAAACAGATACTTTATATCTTCCTTGAGAATGAACTTTGAGCAGTAAGTAGATATTTATTCAACGATTGACCTCATTCAAGATGGAGATGCAGAATGTATTTACATTGCCAAACGTAAAGCTTGAATCTAGAAAATCGGACAATGTTAAAAGTTTCGGATGTAAAAATAGCCTTCCAGCAATGTTGTCATTGATGAGATGACCCAATCAACTTTCTGTCCCTCTTGATAGAGCAAAGTCCCAAAGCCCATTGAATTGTTTAAGTCCACACTCGTGAAAGTGTTCTGAATGATAATGTGGGCCGAAACGGCATTTTATTCCGCGTGTTCTTGTCTGACAAGTACGAATGCGAGCGCTGGGCTATGTGTTCCCTTATATACTTATATATATATTTAACATTCAAGTTCATCCAAAGAGTAGTGCATAAAAAAGAACATACATACGATACGAACAAAACTTTTTCGCTCTGTTTGAGTATGTATGTACACCTAATCTATGCGGAACAAAGAGGTGGAATGACTCCGGAAAGTACTTTAATTCTCTGGAGTTTTACTCTTCTTTTGGCAAACTTTGCTGACCATGAGGCACATAGCTGGAGTATTAAATGCCTGGAACAGCTGAAGAAAGCACACAGATGATGTCAATACCGATGGTTAGCTCAACCATGGTACAGTGGTTTCCTCCAAACGCAAATCTAATACTCTATATGGTATAGTGTTACATACATAAATACATGAAAGTATTTGTAAAAAGAAAATATGCCTGTCTTTTTTCTCTCGGTTATGTTATACACCCATGCATTGTTGATACATGTCCTGTGTGCACTGCCTAAAACTGAATAAAGGGCATGCTGGAACTTTTTGCGAATGGGCTAAAGTGATATGAAATACGTTATGTATCCGCAAAATAGTAAGGAAATGGCTTTTGAAGACATATAGAAAAGACTTGTATGTATAAGGAGAAATATATGTATAGCCTCGATGAAAGTCCATATATCTACATTACCTTCTTCATCTTGTTGGTAATATTGCGGTATAAAGACTGGGATAAAGCACCAATAGCCATGAGTCAGGTCATAAGAAATGATTTAGTGGTCCAAGCGGAGGAGCACCATGTTTTTGAAAGAGTCAAGGGGAGTGAATATACACTTCCATGCAAATCATATAGTCTTATTGTTGGTAGACTTAAAGTTCAAGCTTTATTATCATAAATGTGAACCCGCACATGCATCCATATATATATATCCTCATCGGTTTACTGAGCTTTTTCATAAAAAGGATGAAGAAAGCTGAAATCGAGACTTGGTACTTCCTTCACTTTATGTATTGTATGAAGGCACGCTAGCTGAAATGAAAGGATCTTGTTCATGCTCCTGTAATACCTCCTAAGATTTCTTAACCGTGGTATATATGCTCTGTTAACATAATAGAAAAAGCGAAGACCAAACTACCGTACACAGTGCTATGTGCTTTATAATAATGTTTCTTTAAATATTACGCAAAAGACAAAATCCTCAGTTGTCTTCCTTCGCAACAACAGAACAGCACAGTCAGCCTCCTCATGTTATGATCCCTTAAGAGTAACACGAGGCAAAAGTAGTCAAGGGAAGGCACAACGTTTTTAGTCATGGGGTTATGTAAATACATGCAATATCATTACTTGACTTTGCAGTAAGCGGTCTCTTACATTTCCTGCCACGTCGGTCGGCCAAAAAAGCCAAGAGTGAAAGAAAGGAGAGTTCTTTGCCGACTGGTCGTTATTTATTGTTGCCCATTTCTGCTTTAATATCTTGGCCCGATTTTCCCTGCGCAAAATTGAATGGGATTTCCTTAAGTAATAATAATAACTCATGAAACTCCGTATAAATTTCAGCAAAGAATAAAAAGCGTTAGCATTATAAAGAAAGAATAGGATCCTTCCTTATTCCCTTTTTTTTTGCTAAAAAAAGTTTATACTGGCTGGTCCGAAATTCAAACTGGAATATCTTTTTGTGTTTTACTCTTCATACGTAAAAATAGTTTTTTACATGGAAAGGGAAGGACGTGGATACATGTTCTAGTTTCATTTAAAAAAGGAAGGATCCTTCTTCCTTTTTGGAAAAACGCAATTTACATGCATTAAAAAGGAGTATACGCGAGCTGACATTTCCTTTTATTTACACTTCGTGTTTAAAGCACATTTAATTATATCAACTACAATTATTATACATGTACACAAAAAGTAGCAAAAGCAGCAGAGTATGTATAAAGAATACGCAATTGAAGTAAGCATGTATATAGTAGTTGCACAGATTCATTATCAGCTGTAACAGGAAAGTCGGAAAGTCATAATCTCGATAAGCCCCAATTAGTGCAAACTGCTGCTACCAATCTTGCTATTCCTTTTTCTAATGAAAAACCGGTTCATGCTCATATCAGAAACACAGCAANGGAAAGTCATAATCTCGATAAGCCCCAATTAGTGCAAACTGCTGCTACCAATCTTGCTATTCCTTTTTCTAATGAAAAACCGGTTCATGCTCATATCAGAAACACAGCAACGACATACACAAAATAGACAAAAGGATATAAAAATGGAGTCAGAAGAGCAAGTCAGCAAGCTGTGCCGCGATGCACCTCACAAAATAACTTACAACCTTACGATGTGAACCCAGTATATATATACAAGAGGAAACACGGACAAATGTGGTAAATATATATACAAATGGACAAAATATTTCTTGTCTGCCATCACAATGTTGGCAGTTTACAATTCACCATATCACTTAGTTTTACAGACATAAAATGCAATTTTATGTATTTTCCAGCTTAAATATATATACAAATGAACAAAATATTTCTTGTCTGCCATCACAATGTTGGCAGTTTACAATTCACCATATCACTTAGTTTTACAGACATAAAATGCAATTTTATGTATTTTCCAGCATGAAAACAAGATAGTTTTAGCTTTAGCGTGCGGAGGATTTTTAATGCTCACACATATATCTCAACCTGCAACCTTCCAGTAGAAGTAAATGGTAGCCGCAGCGTATTTTATTTAAAATGCACTTGAACTTGCATTGCATCCCATCCCATTTTCATCCCCTCTCTTCCTCTCTCTCTCTCTCTCTCTTGTTAAACAAAGTATGTATATGGTAAGCTGTTTAGTAGTTTGAAGTAGTGAATATTTAACAAGAAAATAAAATGAAGTGTTACATCAGTGTAAATACTTTTTTCTCCACTTTTAACGTTTATTCAACTCCAATGTTTTTCCAAGAGATTGCAAAGTTAGGTTGGTGGAAAGCATTAGGAGAGATGTTTTCACATGCATAAAGGGTTTACTCACCATGCATGTAAAATGTAGACCCCTTCTTCTCATCTCTTCTCTACACACTTGTAAATTCGAAGTGCATACGCACGTTTGACTCCCTGACAGTCACTTTACTTGCTTGCATGAAATTGTTAGATGGGAAGAACTAGCAGAAGATGGGAAACTCGGGAACTTTTCAACTTGCGTAAACATTCGTATGATCTGCTCATAGGCGGACCAGCTATGAAACTTAACTTTTTGAGCTCTAGCAAGTAAAGTACTTTTTTGTACAACAGGACGGTAAACGTACGTGGAATGACATGGAGGCATAAAATTTGAAAGGAATCAAATGAATACTTCATGTCATGTTTTTTCTAGGTTCACGGCAAAACCCCTGTTTTACGGAGGATATTACAACATTTTGTCGTATTTTACGTTTGCCTAGTTTTTTTAAAAGTTTTGCTAGGGATGTTTTGTCGACAAATGGACTTTCGTCTTTACTTTTTTGTAGTGTGTTACGTGTGAAAGCAAACCCCATCACGAATCAAACCATTTTCCCCCAAAATTGGAATATTGTCAGAGGTCAATGGTTCCAGTTTTTCCCACATGTGAATTGAATAGAGAGCGCTTTCCCGATTCTATCATTTTTGTCTTTCATGTGTACCGCTCGTTTATGTACCACTTGTCACTTGACTTGAGAACAGAAAAAAACTCAAGTTGAATGCTCAAGTAAAAAATTATTGCCCCTATTGTCCTCTATATATTTGGCTGCTTTTCTATATTTTATAAAAAAATACTTTCTCACTTGTGACTTCTCATCTATTCGACATGACCAAATGAGAAAAGCTATATACAAGTTTAGTGTATACATCTAGACGAAGACTAACCAACACAGGAGACGATGAAGAATATTTGATGACAACGGAAAGAATTTCTTGTACTCAAACTCAAACAGACAATCGTCGACCAGAATCTTGAAATGGAATAAAAAAAACTCGAAAAAAAGGATGGTATTTATTATTCGTTTCGTTTTTTCCTCTGAGTCTGAATCTATCTAATATCTTTCCGAGGACCAAAACACATCATCATGAATTCATTCATGCTTCGTTTCATCAGAACTTGCACGCAAACACAACATTTTTTCTGGTTTCTCTATCGCTATAGGAGTGTCTATAAGGCTTTTCCTGTTTGTAGTCATAAATACTTTTAGGCATGGATGAATGTACTCGTATATGTATGAATGTGTGGGAAGCATTAATGCACATTCATGTGGCTCTCTATATATGTCTAAACAAAACAAGGATACATTTATGAAACTTCTCTTTCCAAATCCGCAAATTTCTCCTATAAACTATTTGAGTAACTTACATGAAAGTTTTCTAAGTTCATTTAGTCGTTTATGTGCTCATCAAAGGATCCTCTTGGGGTCTTGTGACAATCCCCGTTGCGCCACAATCTCAAAAAGTGGTTCATGCTTGTGTGTCTACTTCTCCGTGTTTTCGTTATCGCCTTTTTATTTTCTTTTTAAAAAAAACTACTGGAATTGGATCTGGCGCACTTGAGTGAATGCATAAATCAAGTAATTCCAGTTGTTTTAGGGATTTTTCCGATTTATTAGGAAATTTTCATTGCGTCTGCAGAAAAGCGCTGTTAGCACCAAGTAAAGACCTATGGATTTTTACAAAGTGGCAACAAGAAATCAGCATCTAAAGAAACAGGAGAAGAATCAAATTGATTTTCTTCACTCTCTCTCTCTCTCTCATGTCTAAAGTCCCTAGAATCGTTTCTTATTTTCGACTGTACGTTGTTGATAAAGCTCTTTCCATCTTCATATAGACATTTAGGCTACGCTAAAAGTTGCATATATTATCATGGGCATGTGAGACTGTGTGAGAAGATATAACTAATAGTTTATATGAATTGATTAAGTGGTATGCAAAAACATTTCGATTTCCCTCGTGAGAAAGGGAAAAGCAGGAACAAAACTTCTCCACAAAAACACAGAGAATGCAGCAGTAAAACTATATATAAGAGTCGAGTTTGTCGCCAGGCTTGTCTTGAAAGACATATCTTATTAAAAATTACGGGGAAAGGAAAGTGTAGGAAAAGAAAAAGGGAAATTCATTCCACTAACAGTAGGGGAAAAGTACAGTGCGTGCAGCAGTGTTGCACCGCATCACACACAGATTCTAAACCTTTTAACAAACGTATCTGCAATGCAATAAGAGAAAACTAACTAAAATTTCAAGAAATAATCAGACAAGCAGGGACACAGGACGAAGACTTCATTGTACGTTTAACCAAAGAAGTTGGATGGAGTGGAAAAGAAGAAGAAAGTACACACAATCAAATTCAAGTTATTTCACCACATGCCAAGCAGCGGTATAGATCCAACGGAGAAGCCACCATGAATGCACATAATCAAAATGGGTTTGGAGGAAAACCAGCAATATATATTTTTCTTTTTCGTTGGGTTAAGATGAGGTACATATATATACATATAGCTTCAAAGCTAGTGCAATGGAAATGCTGCGCTAATAGTAAATGAAGTGAAACAACCCCCTCCGAAACGAGAATTTTTTTACATCCAAGCAGACTTTCCTAATAATAACGAATTTTAAAAGACAGGCACACTCGTCATTATAAAAAATTGAGTTTGGTATCCTGCTGTTTTAATCTTATCTAGAGCAAGAGCAAGATTGACACTTTGTTATGCCATGCCATGTGACAATTACAGATGGCACCTTTTCCCCTTGCATTAGAAACAGAAGCATCCCCAGCAAACTATACGGAGCCAGTAATTCCATGTTTCTTCATTTGAGAACCAAATATTTGATTTAAGCAGGATTCCAGAAAAAACTATCAAAGTAATTCATGTCGGCGTGGGTTTTCATTAGCGTGTCGCATTTCACACTGACAATAAAAATATATAGTGAGTTGAGCTGAGCATGCTTCTGGATTTGTGCTCTTATAAAGCAGCTTCCACATCTGGCTATATGTTGGCACTCTGGATGGAGAAGGTGAACAACTCCTCGAGGAAGGAGGTATTTTGATGATGAGCAAAACAAAACAAGAGAAACAAGATACGAGTGGCATGTGTGTGTAGGCAGTGTAGATGCACATCATTGGTGACCTCGTATATTATAAGATCATGTCACAAAGAGCACTAATGGCTGTTTGGTATGTTTGAAATCGAATCAGACTCATTTCCTAGGTGGATATAACATGTAAATGAAAAAGAAGAAGAACTGTGTGTTACATTACAACTTTTATCATGCTGGTATCTAATTTCTAGATGTGTAGTTAGTAGTTATATTTATATAAATTTTTCTCCATCTGCTATATAGGTATTGTAATGAATTGAAGGATTAGTTTGGAAAGTTAGCGGTAAGCAAGAGTGTGGAAGTTTTGTAGTAACTTGAGGATTTCAGACAAGGATCTTCTAGCACTAATGGCTGTTTGGTATGTTTGAAATCGAATCAGACTCATTTCCTAGGTGGATATAACATGTAAATGAAAAAGAAGAACTGTGTGTTACATTACAACTTTTATCATGCTGGTATCTAATTTCTAGATGTGTAGTCAGTAGTTATATTTATATAAATTTTTCTCCATCTGCTACATATATAGGTATTGTAATGAATTGAAGGATTAGTTTGGAAAGTTAGCGGTAAGCAAGAGTGTGGAAGTTTTGTAGTAACTTGAGGATTTCAGACAAGGATCTTCTCTAATATGAGATCGCAATGTGATGCTGTGTTCATTCACGACGATGAGGAAGCGGAGATACTGTCTGGCTTACCACATCAAAGTGTTACTTTGAATCTTTGTTCATGTCTGTTGCTTTCCGTATTTATGATATGACGCTATACTATATCGGCTTTCTCTGGATTACGAAAATTTATGTTTAATATATTGCTAGGCGGCTGCGATTTAAGCACATATCCCATTGTAATTCTTCCTTTAGCAGATCGTTTCCGATTATTATATAAAGCAAACAGAAGGGTTGGAGAGCATAAATCCTTGATTTTTGAATGGCGGTCAAAAGGGATCAAGTGCGGGGTTTTCATCCACATAGTAAAACTTTAAATTCTTTTATACCTCCGCTGTAATAAATATTACCCGCTAACTTTTCATGGTGGCAGTGTTATTTCACATGATACCACAAGATTTGAATCAATACAATACAGTAATATAATGGTTCGCTTAGTTTGTATAAGAGACTTCTTTTTGCCCCTGCCCTCATATTTATTTATACACATGAAAATGAAAAGGATTGTTAGAATGCTGCACTTAATCTTGAGTACGCATCTCATCTCATCTTTCCGACTCTTATCGCCGCTTTGTCGCCTGTCACCCCTTTTTCCCTCTCATTCATTCCCGGACAATAAATTTTAAGAGCGTGTGTACATATTTCTGTAAATAAGAGCGACACGCAGCAGTTGAGCCTGACCCTCCCCATTCCTCAATGAACATGTGTATGCCGGTCTTTTATAATTATTGTACGTATTTAAAATGGTTGCTGACAAGTCGATTCTTTGCATAGTAATTATTCTTACTTCCCTGTCATGAACCAAGAATTATTATTACTAAGCGGTATATATATATTCTAATATGACATACAAACATAGAAATGAAGGGAACTGCTGCGTAAATTAAGCCCTTCCAGGAATTCCATAAAAGCGGGGATGAAATTGTAGATATTCACGCAACAACACAACGTCAGCAGTGGTAGTTGTTATTTATGGGAATTAATTATGAATAAATTAATTGAGTTTACATGCATAAATTTATTGTTGATGCTTCCACACCACTTTTCCGGCCACACAGTTAGGAAGATCCCGCAAAACCATGTGTGGATATATTGATAAGTAGAATAGAGAAATATAGTATTGTAGGCTTCGTTTAAAAAAACGTGTGAAATGCGAGAGAAATTTCCTCAGATTATTTTGAGTGTTATATAATATTTGCAATGAAAGTTTTTTTTACAACGCAACTTGTAAGCATGGGCTTGAAAAGTTTTAGTGAGCTAGAGACTATGCCGACTGGAATTGTAGTTGTAAGCCCTTAAGGTTCCAACTTCAACGTGTACAATGTTCGTGGGACGCTCTCGTTTTTTGATATCGTAGTTTTAGACGATGTCATTCTGTGTACTTGGTTTTATGCCTCACCACGTGTTTCCCCAAAATTGAGCAACGGGAGCGGTACCATGGTCATAAATTATGGTATGGACTTCATATTACTTCCACTCGAATTGAGGTGCTATTCTGGTAGTTTTCGGGTTATAATGTAATTCTAGGTAGAGATATCAAGCCCCAACGACGTTCGCTAGTCAAGAAGGCATTCCAGATTAAATTAAAACAGCAGCAGAACACATGAATGAATGCATGAGCGTAAGTTTTCCTTTTGTCTACTGTGTGGACTGTGTGGAGGGAGCCAAAAAGTAATGAAGTCTTCACGGAAATATGCCGCGCGCTTATGTTCACAATTCACAACTGTATCTAAGTACTAAAAAGGTTTTCCTACCTTCATCACCAATAATGCACTCCTCTAGTTCATAATAGAACATTTATATAAGTCTCATTGAATAAGTAATACTCATGTTGAAGGGAAAAAGGAAGTACCTAAAAAATGGTTGCCAGCCCAGGTCTGATGAAAGTTTTGTTGCAATTTTTCAACCGAAAACTCTGTTTCATGTGACATTAGCAAGCAGAGAAGAAGCAAAGGAGCATGAGATGAGATGAGAGTGAGACTCCAAAGTTTGTAAAAACTCCTTTCACTTCGACATAACTTCTCTTTGTTATGCTTATATCCTGTACTATTTCGTAGATATCATGATAATATGGTATGCTTTTGCTATGCTGGGATATCTTGTTGAGCAAGGTGGCAGTAAACCATCCATATATATGACATATTCTCATTATCTACTGTTAAAGTGGTCCTCATCCCTTATATATAGCTCTTATGCAAACAAGCACCTTAACAAACACAAAGACACGTAATGGGGAAAACGCGACTGCTTACGATATGAAGATTCATCTTTAGCTATTTTCATATTAGCTGGGGTATAACGAGCCGAATGAATAAATTCAGATGGAGACTTGTCAATGTGCATATACATATATATGCACATCGTTTTGGTAGATAATATGTGAAAGTAGAAGGATGAAGGAAGTTAGAAGTCGCAGTTTTTTGTAAATTCCCCTAAAAGTCAACGCGTGAGCGTATCACGCTTTTGTAACAGCTCGTCTCACATTTTTACTTTTCATCTTCTCATCTCATCCCATTTGCTCCGGAAACAAGAGAAAAGCAACAACGGCATCAGTTCTCTCTTTCTCTTCTCTCTCACTCTGTGTTTCAAGTCTCCAGTGAATTTCTTTTTTGGCAAAGTGACTTTAGTTCCATTTTGCCGTTTTTGCTGCCTCAAACTCAGATATCGTTTTCTCTTAGGTGGATGTTGGATGTGTAACTGCTTATTTCAGTGTTTTACATGTGACTTTATCAGTTCAACAGCTGTAAGCAAGCGGCTAAATGGAAGAAAAAGTTTGTTGGCGTAGTTTTTCAATGTGTTCCTCTCTCTGAGTTGCAAGACGGATATGCCTAAAGGACAAAATGGATGTTGCCATCCGACTACTTTAGTAATGGCTAAGATACACCACTGTACTTATTCCACTCTTCTACACTACAAATATTATAAACTTTTCCCAGGATAACGTCGTATCGGAGTCGTAGTAAAAGCGCATAAAAAAATAATACACTCACCTCCAACTTTGTCGACGGTCGACCTCTATAACATGTCTAATAACAGGCCAGGCGCTATGCTATATTTCGTAAATCATAATTTAGTCTTAATCCAACAGCTGCCCATTTTCTATACTCTGCTCCTGCTCTCAAAGAATGACAAACATATATGTACATGTAGCTCCACTTTTATATTGTACAACTAAAAGAATACCTACAAAAAATAATGAAAACAATCTTCAAAATCTATGGCATATAGTTCCTTGCCAATTTCAAGTGCTCTTTAAGTTATTAAAACTGCAATTTTATACACAATTGTTCAAGATAAGACTTATTGGCATGATTTAAAATAAAAACACATCCTATATTTTTTTTTTATCTAGAATACATTTTAGCACGCTTCAACAATAAACCAACTTTGTTGCATGCAAGTGAAATTTTTTATAGTGTTGCTCGTATGAGATTTTGATGATGATAATAGGAGACAGTGAAAGGAGAATGTGAAAATGTGTACATTATTGCTTCATGCTTTTAAAAGCGGAATCGATCTAAGAATTCGGATCGGAAGGTTTAGAGTGTTTTGGTCTTTGGGAACGGGGTCGTAAGCACGTTTCTTTCTTTTTCTCTTCAACTGGACTTGATATATCGGTTAAATAAAAGCATGATTGCATATTGCCCTAGCGTAGTATATATATATTTTGTAAGTATATGTTTATATGAATGTAGATCTTGTTAGTCAAGCATTCCTCGTGGTGGTCTGTGTAAAGCTTCAAATTTTCATCTCGTGTATATTGCGTACCTGAGCAGAAAAAGGACCGTTAGACATTTTCACCACTGCTTTTTCAAGGTGCAAAGGAACGCGTAAGACTTTCTCTGAGTAAAGTGGAACAAGCAACAAACAGGAGCCCCCCATTAGAGCGTCAAGTCATGCCTGGAGAAAATCAAAGTTTTATATCTTTGCCCTTTTCTCGCTTACGTACTTCTTCTTCTTTTCTCCAATCTTTTTTCATGTTTATATTCAACTTCAGTCTCTTGAACGGTGCCTAATGTAGCTGTGCAAAAAGAAGGGGAAGAGAAAAAACTTTGGCAATAGTTGAAAAGAAGTCATGAGTCATAAGTAAAATGGAGGTTGTTGGTAATGCTGCTAACCCGTTTTATTGACGCTTTTAGGATTCAAGCTATCATATAAAAACATTGCGTGAATGTAGAACCACTTTCCTCTTTCTAACCTGCTGAAATGAATTGATCCATCTTTCTTTTCTCACTGAAATACATTTCCTTTGTGCATTTTTTGCTGCTGTATGATTCCTTCCGCATGCATTTGACTGCATTCTTCATATAGACGTGATTTACTTGCTGAAATACATTTTTTGTAGTAATTCACAGCATTTTACATGTGTCAGCAAGTGAGTATCATAAAGTAACATGCCCTCGTTTTTTAACTTGTGCATAAACATTTTACTCAAATTCAAAATAAGTCAAAACACGAAATATCATCTGAAATAGAACATATTGTTCACTGCAGATGAAAGGGTACATTCAGAAAACATGAAAAAAAATTCAGGATTTTTATCTACTGAAATAATTTATCAAATTTAATAACGTACTTAGAAAACGACCTTAACCCGTTCATTTGCTATTGAAAATGCTGGCAATACGATATGCAGTGTGTCAGACACATTCAATCTGCTCTTCAAACCCGAACTCAAAAGCTTCTATTCATTTGACCACTGATTTTCAATAGCAGCAGCAGCAACATCATCATGGCCCTTACTTGTGCATCATGACAAAATTATATTATATGAT
>JAANSM010003919.1:0-12108 GCA_036850725.1 Orchesella villosa | reverse complement strand
AAAAGGAATGTGGAACGCATAGGAATCAGGATTTTCTACCCGGGAAATAATTCCACGATTTGTGTGTTTCCTCAATTTCTTTGAAAAAGAAGTTCCTCTTCTTTAAAGCATAGTATCGACTTACCCTTTTTGGAACTTAAAAGTCAGCTCGAGAATTCGAGGAAACACAAATTGGGGAATTATTATTTCTCGAGTGGAAAATCCCGATTTTCCTAACATGCATGTT
This sequence comes from Orchesella villosa, assembly GCA_036850725.1. NCBI lineage: Eukaryota > Metazoa > Arthropoda > Collembola > Entomobryomorpha > Orchesellidae > Orchesella > Orchesella villosa. The sequence goes on along the minus strand of JAANSM010003919.1, from coordinate 11,882 downwards.
CCACATTTCTTTTCTGTAACTAATATGCGCTTAAAAGACCTGATTTGAACCTAAAAGCATTTTTTGGTTGGTTACTTCCATGGACATCCATTTCATTCAGTGAAAAAATGCATCGTCGTTCCAAGCAATGACTTCGTGAAAAAACAATTTTTAACTCGTGAAAATGTTTGCGTGGAAATTTCCAAAAAAATATCGGAAAGTGCATACCAATATAATATTAGGAAACGTGTGAAAATTGGGTAAGTCCATACTGTGCTTAAATTCCTCTTATGAACCACACATGCCAATATAAGTCGGTTCTAGGACCCGGATAAATATGCTGTATAAAATGGCAAAATATACATGCTGGTATGCTCTTAAAATGACCAAAATATGACGTTAAAATGGGGTCTTATGGCATTTCTGGTTTGCGTAAGACATGGCACAGACAAGTTAAAGTAGTGCAAATATACCTTCACATACACGTTAGTTAGACCCTTATTAAAATTAAAATGAAATGACAACGCAATTCTAAACAGTCTAACTGACACGCGAACTACCAAGGCTGCAACTTAGCGATTTGGCTGATACGGGGCACTGAAGTATGTATTGTTGAAGTACGAATGCATGCACAAGGATTTTGCTCCATGGCCAATTATTTCCAAGTTACAGTACATTTTGATTTTCGAAGTCCATATTTGAAAATTTTCGTTTTTCTTATGGAGGAAGATTAGCATGAGGAAAATAACTTGCAACCTTGCGGGAGGGTCGTCCCTGTTTAAATATTTCGAAATTCTTTTTAAAATGGTTTTGATGCCTCAAATATCTTAGTAGTTCGTAGAGCAATAATTCCTAGAAGGGGATGCATTTTAAGTGTTTTGTGGCTGAAAAGTTTAAAAGTGGCTGAAAATGTCAGTCATCTGTGCTTGGAAAACACTCTTTCGATACTTAACCAAGTTCTAACTTCATTGTAGTGGTAACCAGGCGATAATATGTAGTGCAAGTTTATTTAATTATGGGGCATACGAAACTTCACATACGAATGTGATATGCTTTTAATTCTATCTCGACCTAACTTCAAACTAAATTTGCACTGTCTTATATTTGATAGTTTTGATAAATACAAAGCTTTAAACGCAATTAACATCCAGACATACTAATGTTTAAGTTTGTGTAAGTCGTATATCTAATGAAACCAATGATATCAAATAATCAAGATGGAATTATGATTGTTGCGATAAGTCTTAACCTGTTTTATCTTGTGCTTCTCATTCCAATATTTATACCAAAAAAGTGTGAACGTTTATACAAGCAATTTTTTATACATATAGTGATATATTTATATCACTAGCAGCCCAATATGGCGGTAAGCCACAAAAATATATATTTAGTAAGACAGTGGCGGTCACATAAACACGAGAACCACCCGGGGAAGGTTACGTGTATACACAATAATAAAAGGTTCACGGGTATTAAAGGAGCAAACTTACCTTCATTATTTAGTTGGTCAGTCTCTGAATCCGATAGGGAAAAGTTACTTCTATTGCCTGTCAAGACTAAAAAGATTTTATTTTGTTAATTTTTAGCACATACATAGCTAATTCACCAACAAAAAGATGAATAAAAATAAACTTGAGTCCTTCCCGGTATTTGGTGGTTCCTATATATAACTAAAAGGTCACTAAATTGGTTAATTGTATCTAATGATACTAGGGCACTTCCTTCCGGTGTCTGCTGGATACCACCCCCTGAGGGATAAGTGGTAACTGCAGAAGTGTTCTCGTGTGTTTGAACAGGCCTACGAGGTTGCTGTTCCATCTCTTCCAGGCAGAGTGTGCATGAATTTTCTGGAAAACAAAAACAACATTAGACACTTGCATTAAAACATTGAAAAGTTAAAACGCAGCCCAGACAATAGCTAATACGTCATCAATTACCTAAGCAGAATGACAACGGTCCATTTATTACATGTCGTTTAAACGCAACCACGTCATCAATGCTGATGTCAAGTGGAGATGAGCTGCCACGACCTTCAACCTCCATTGACACGACTGTGCAGGACTGACCAGAAAGTGCTTTCCATAAATTGTCTTGCAGCACCAAAATGTCGATGGACATGTCCATCAGTTGCTGGTCGACAAACTCCTCGATCGTAAGACCTCTACTCGCCTTCAACAAAGCTCCAACTGTCGCCATTCCAGCCTTAACGGCAGTTGCCTGCAGAAGTTCTATGCGCCTTGCCCGCTCATATCGATTTGATTCTTCTTGTCGCAGCTTCTTTGCATCCGCCAGCGTCTTCTCCAGATTCTCAATGGTATTGTGAATAGCGTCTAACTGTATACCGGTGTCTCTCTTTCTCTTTGATGTTGTGTTGTAAGTCTCGAAAAACTTTGGAGTCCTTGTTAACATCCTCAGGGTTAGGTGAAGGTAGAGCGGAGGTTTATGGAACATCTCTCGCCATACAGAATTCCCTTTGGTCAATCTCCATCGCCTGCAAGACGGGGTGGAGAATGGTAATGCCAACCTCAAACCCTAAAATTTAAAAGAAATAAAACGATAAAATTATTGATTGAATAAAAATAAATCAATTCTTTCAAAGTGTTTAAACAACTGAATTTCACTTACATCATAATCAGGATGTTCTTTTATAAAGAGCCCGTAAGCTCCCAAAAAAATTTCATCACATAAGGTGGTACATTCCTTGGCCTGGTACAGTAAGTGGATAATGTAGCCGAATACGCCTGTAGTCGGTACTTGTCATCCCGTTCCTTCACTCTAGAGGGATCCGTGTTCATTAGACGGGCGTACATGTTGGCTTTGGAGAGTAAATTGACTGCAAGAATCCTAATTTCCTGGTGGATTCTTGAACTGTAATTCGTAATTTTTAAGTGTACTCCTATATAGAATATGCATTCCTCAAAACAAGAACTGTTACGGTGAGAACAACGAGGGTTTAAGATAGGAAAGCATGCGCCAATTCTCAAGTGCGTTACAAAAGCATGCTGTAGGCTATTTAAACTAGAGACCTTCGTAGAATTAATTTGACTATTTAATTAACTAAAATTCAGTTGAATGTCCTCTCGGTAGCTGCGTTGTAGTGCAACAATCAAATTAATTCCTTCGTAATTAACACTCATAATTGTAGAATCTATATTGTGGCCTTAATTAATTATGTTATTTATACCGGATAGAAATAAACGTTTTCTTGAATTTTTTTCTGCATTTTGCTTTTATTTTTTATAAAAAGGCCTCGTTTCATCCAATGAGTCCAATTGGTAACTTGATTGATCACAGATACATAATCGTAATGAAGAACCGAATTCGTAAAGTACATGTACAAAATAAATTACAAAAAAAATATTAAAAATTCGATTTTGTTGCATTTTAGATGTTGAGTAGCGATGATCTCTTGCTAATGGGGGCAAGTCAAGACATGATTTGAGCTATGAGAACGCTCATCCATAAAAGCCAAAACCTCTTCCGTACCCTCCATATCCCAAACCATATCCTCCATAGATTCCTCCATATCCTCCATAGAGCCCTCCATATAATGGAAGACCATAGCCCAATCCATAATAGCCGAGGCCAATTCCGGAGGCGGTTTGGAGGTCCTTCTTCTCCTCAGCGGGAGCAGCCATAGCCATAGCGAAGATGGCGAAGAGAGCGAAAAGAGCCTGTGTAACACAAAAATCATCACGATTTTAGGAAAAACTGAAACTCGTATGAAAAAAGAATATGTTTGAAGAACAAAACCCTTGTTTTAGCAACACAACTTACAACGAATTTGGCCATTTCGGTAGTAGGGTTTTTTCCGTTTACTTTACATGGGGGAAAAGTACCTTTCTTTTTTTTAAAATGTTTGCTCAGATAAAAAAGTTAAATGGTTAGATTTTTCTCTGCTTTGCTTTTGTTGAAACGTCACTCCTTTTTTGAGGAAAGCCTGGAAAAAATGAAGGCGTTTTCAGCAAGAATATATTCATCATCATAATCATCGCCTTCATTTTCATGTGTATGATGCCAATAAAAAAATTGAGGTGGAAAACCTATGTGTAGAAAAAATCCTGAGGCGGAAAACATCTAGGGGGAAGTTCACGAGGGGGAAAACACCGATGAAGGAACATTCCTGTGGGGGAAAACGCCGGTAGGGGTCGAACATGATCGAATGGGGCATCGATCTCTTGACGTGCTTTTACCATTGTTGCCAAGACTGAAAATGGCAATTTAACTTAACATCATTATTGTTTTGATCATATTGATCATATTAATTAATTATATTGGTCATAATGATCATAAAAATGAATTATACGATCATAATGATCATAAGAGTGAATCATTTGATCATATTGATCCTTATTAATGAATTATATTGATCATATTGATCATATGGATAAATCATATTGATAACTCGAAAGCATACTGCTGTAACCATTCGATTCAGCAGCTCAAACTACCCCTAAATACTCATTTTCAGCCAAATCGGAGGACTTTTTATGTTTGCGCGCATAACTTTCAAGGCGCGCGACCGATTTGACTGAAACGTATTCCCTGAAGAGCCCTTGAGGAGTACTGCCTATATATCAAATTTGGTCAAAATCGATTAATGTATGTGCTAACAGAGTGCCCATGAGAGTGCTAACAGACGGACAGACAGACAACTTAGTAGAATTATAACTTGCTGAATACATTCAGCTACGTAATAAAGCAGTCATAAAACCATGGTTACGGAAAGAATTTAGTTTAAAGAATCTATTTTCATCCACAAAACCATTGTATTAAAATGCATGCAAAGAGTAACAACCAAAACTATTATAACTTTGTTTAGTTCTGTTAATCAGTTTAGTTTAATTAACTAATTACAGGTTATGAACATAGGTTGTACAGAGAATAAGGATTGAACCGCAATGGCTAAGGCCTGAATGCACAACAAAAACTCATCCTTAAAAATCGTTAGAATTCTTAACGCTCGGAGCTGGAAATTCCGATTTTCCTTATTTCTCCCGGAGTTGCGGTAGCAACTAAGTTCATATTCGATTTCTTGCAGCCACGCGCGTTAGAAATCTAATGAGTTTTAAGGATGAGATTTTATTATGCATTCTAGCCTAAGTGTCTTGATTTGCCCCGTAACATCATTAATGATCTAGGTTCGCGTTCTATGTAAAATCTGTATTACTGCCTAGATAGATAGTTAAGTTAAACACCCAACATCTAAAAAGCAACTAAATCGAATTTTTAGTAATTATTTTTGTAATCTATTTTGAGTATGTCGTTTACGAATTCGGTTCTCCATTACGATAAATATCTGTGATCAATCAAGTAAGCAATTAGACTCGCTGAACTCGGACTCTTCATCTACAAAAGAAGTATCTTCATAAAAAATCACTAATTGCAAATATCCTCTAAAAATTCCAATCCTGCACATTTACAATAATCATATCGCACGCATAAGCCAAAAGTAACATTTTTATATAAAGCAATTGCAGAGAACTTTTTTAATACAGACGATTGCAAGAAATAACAAAGACAGACAGAGTCGGAAGAATTCGACGAAACTGTTTAACATGCATATACCAAACTGTTCAAATAGCTCCTCGGTTCGTGAGCGACCATGTGCTCTAGGCTCATGGGTTTCTGACTGAAAAAGTATATCTTGAATCTATTTTGTGAGAATGTATTATGAACTGCTGTACTGATACCAAAAACGCTGAAAAAAGGAATGCTAGTTCTGAGCTTTTACGATAACATTATCAGTATAATACAATGTATTGTTGTCTCTCTCTTCTGCATTATGTTATGCACCTGTCCACCTGCTTATGCTACGTCAGCTGGAAAATGAAAGCATAGTCGAAGTGGAGGAAGACGGGGAAATTCTATACTGGGCATGCAATAGATGAAGACTTCGGTACATGTGACATGTCAATTTCAATTTCTGTAATCTTGTGACATATTTTCCAATTGTTTCATCATATAGTCATCTTGGTAGTTACTTAAATAAAAAGTATCAATATTGTGACTGCACATCTAGAAATATTTTTACTAGATTTTATCAAAAATGACGCACATGTTTTCTAGGAACCCTATGCAGACATTTCTTAATGTCAAGCTGACTACTGACTACGCATAAAATGTAAGAGGAGCAATTTTTATATTTTAGGTGATCGCACTGTGAAGTGAAATATTAGCTTCATTTTTGTGCTTGCTCACGAGAAACGTACTATTGACATTGACTATACACTATATGGAAGATATACTTATGCGATGATGCAATTCGTAATGTCAAGTACAACATTCACTTTCAACATACTGCTCGCCTATACAATTCCTTCATTAGCTGTATTACGAGGAAAGAACCAGATAGTGACACTGTAACTCCTACAAATTATCTATACGCCGAAATCATTTCAGCATCATCATCATATGGCCCATCATTCTCTTTTATTCTCTGTTATGATGGCATTGTATCCATTCAATATGAATCCTTACTTATTACTATTACTGACTATCACAATGACGTCTTGTTTTGACACTTTGAGAGAAGCGATACTGCGTGGTTGAGTGGATCACAGAAAATTAATGATTCTTTGTAAGTGCCTATCTGTTTGCATATTACAGATAACTAAGACAAATATTCGGTTCTCGTTTGGACTACTCTATCACTTTAGATGAATGAATGATTAGTTAGCTGTTGTCATTTCACGAGTGAGGTTTATTCCAGCAAACAATAAGAAACATACAAGTCAATCCTGTTTTTGTGCTACAATTGTTTCATCTTCATCATCTATAGTATATATACTTCATCCAGTATTGCATACAATATGAGTCCATCAGGAGATAGCGCATCTGCCACTCTTCAACCCGGGCAAAGTATTAAGCCAAATGTGTCTTCGTCCACAGCACAGAAACTCATAGAAGAATACTATGGGCTAGAAGTCGAATCAATTAAGGAGTTGAATAGCTATGATGACAACAACTTCTATGTTAAGGTACAAATTCTATGCAGGCTTCTTACATCTTAAAGCAGAGGGAGACTAATGAAACTGACCCATAAAACGTTATAATTAAACTAAAATTGTTCACTCCAAATATTTTTCATTTAGGCCAAAAGCTCCAATGGAAAAACGGTAAAATACACTTTTAAAGTACTGAACTCAATGGATTCCAAGAAGACTGGTCATATCGAAGCTGAACATACGGCCATGTTCCTTCTCCATGGGAAGGGTATCCGTTGTCCCATTCCAAAGAAAAATGTAAAAGGAGAAACATTTGCGCTAGTGAATATTAAAAACGAAGCTATAGATGTTGATAACAATGGTAAAAACATTTAAGAAAACTTAAAGATGGAATAAATAGTTTATATTCCACAACAAAGGTGCGTATTCTAAATTACAGAGAGTTTGCTCACGGAAAGCAGCCATATCATTCGGCTTTTGACTTTTGTTGAGGGTCAAATAATGTATGAAGCGCACCCAACGCCTAAGCTTCTTGCAAAGGCCGGAAAATACATTGCTGAAATCGAGGCGTTATTGAAGGTAGATTCTTTATGAAAAATGGCAATGAAGAAAAATTGAATCGTATGGTCACTTTCATGCAGCATAATATCAATCATTGTTATTATAGGAAGTCGCCTGTGCTGCTCTAGATAATCATAGTTCCGTCTGGATGCTTTCGCACGTTCTGGAACTGGAAAAGTTTATTTATGTTATCAAAGAAGAACCTGAGCGACATAGTTTGGTATCTAGTGTCCTTTCAGCATATAAAAATCGAGTTGTACCAATAATTCCTCAATTAGAACAAGGTATTTTGAAATAAACAAAATTAGCGCTGCCTAAATCTACAGAATTTAAATTCACATATTATACTTCCCTTGTAGGAGTTTTGCATGGAGATTACAATGAGCAAAATATCATCATTCAGCCGTCCGCTACAGAACCTGATGAATACGACGTTCATGGCCTTATTGACTTCGGAGACTTGCAAGCAGGAGCTTACGTTTTTGAACTGGGGATCACAATTTGCTACATGATGCTAGAGTGTGTGAAGGAAGGAGTAAGCATCGACCCTTTTTTTGGAGCTCAAAATGTTTTGAAAGGGTATTCCCAAGTTCGGAAGATTCCTGACAATGAGCTTGAAGTTTTAAGAGTAATTTAATATTTTTACTTGCAATCTAAAGAGATAAATATGTTCACAATTGTTTCTCTGAAAGAGTTTTATGTAATTATTTAATGCAATTTAGATTTTGGTGGCATCACGACTTTGCCAAAGCCTTGTTATGGGTGCGTATACCTATTCATTGGACCCAGGAAATGAGTATCTGTTGACCACTGCAAAGACAGGTTGGGCCCTTTTGGACCGCGTTTGGATGAGAAAACTGACGAAGAAATGGTGGCTTGTTGGAAAGAAGCAGTTTTACAATAGAAAATTAGTAATTATTTAAAATATTTTTGAAGCATTGAAATAATTTGTCCATATTATATACTTGTATAAATATACCGAAACTTGAAACAAATCCATGTATTCCACTTTATTTTGAACCCCTTGTCATTCAAATAATTTTTACAATCCTCGGCGCAAGCACACCATAGACAGTTCAAGTGTGTATAGTAAATAGTGTAAGAGAATTTAGCATAGTTACTTCATTCTTGGAATGGCATCCACATTGAAGGGTTTCACTGCGACGACAAAATTTCGCCCAGGCAAAAATTCAAACTTAGTCGTATCATTGGCTTTGAAAGTGTACTCTTTTAAAACGTTTGCAAAAGTCAATAGAATTTCTTCTTTTGAAAACCTCATTCCAATGCAATTATGAGGACCTTGGCCAAACTGTAACACAGCATACGGATTCAGTCTGTGTTTATTCTCAGGCATAAAACGTTCCGGATCAAACTTGGTTGGATTTGGAAAATATTCTTCATCATAATGAACAGCAAAAATGGGGACTTGCACGGTCATTCCTTTTTCGATTTTCAAATCGCTAGGCTCATGGTGCCACTCTTTGTTGCAGACTCTCTCAAGTCTAATAGCAGGAGAGTGCATTCGTAATGACTCTTGCATGCATGCTGCTAAATACGTGAGTTCACCTATTGTTTCATGTTCAATTTTTCCTTCGTGGCGCTTCAGATACGAGTCAAGTTCTTCAACTGCTTTTTCTTGGACTTTTGGATTTTTTGCAAAATTGTAGGTTAAACTTGAGAGAGTTGTCGTTGTTGTTTCAAATCCTGAGATGAAATCAATTTGTCATATTTTTAAATAACTTACAAAATTATTTGCAGCGATTTTTTAATTATTTTGTATTTATTACCCGCAAGAAAAAACACCATAGCTTGACACATCACCGTTACTTCTGTGATTTTGTGCTGTTTATATTCTTCATTGCTGCATTTATCCACCATTTCATTCAATGTATCCAGAAAATCATTTACAGTGATCTTGCTTTCTTTTCGAACTTTCATTACGTTTCTGAGAATATCACCAAAGTAGTCCAAGGAAGATAATGGGAAGATTTCAATCATTTTAAAAATGAAGGGAAACACATCTGAAAATAATGATTAGACAAATCCACAACAAGTTAAAACAAGCAAACGATTCATGAACATGTGAGTATACGATAAATTTGTAACGCACGTGCAACAGTGAACATGAAGTTAATGTCCATATTCTCCATCGCAATCTGATTCAACTTCTGGTTAAAAATATGATCTGGATCATGCAACGTATTTATTTTCATTCCAAATGCACATCGAGCTATAATATCGGTTGTAAGGGCTCGGAACATTCTTTCAAAAACAATATTGCATTTTTTATGATGAGGTTCTATGCAAAATATTTACAGCAATTTTTAAACGTTAGGATTACTTTCTTGGGTGAAATGGCTCTTGCTTGTTGTGTAGTTGTTCTTTCAGAGTATTCATCCATTCTGTAATCGCTTCTGTCATGGCCGTACTCATGTTTCGAATTTTGCCAGTGGTTAAACTTGGGGAAATGAACGATCGAACGATTTTCCACCGATCATCTAAACATTGCCAAAAGTTCAAACCTCATGATGGGATCTTTATTTAAAATCCAAAGTAAGACCTGATTGCGATTTAGTATCGTCTTACATGGAAGCATGTCCATCATGTCACCAACCAAGGGATGTCCAAAATCCAAAGCTCGTTTGTTGTGGAAATGGTCAAAATCTTTGATGAAAATGAGACGTATCATTTCTGGGTCCGCAATGAAAATATGTGGAGTACGGCCTTCATAGTACTGAAGTATATATATATTAGCAACCTTATTTATTCATACCTTCGAATTTTCAAATTCATAATTGTCAAATGCTTCTTTAAATTATATATTACATACCCCAAATACTTTACCGTATTTCTTAACATTTTCGGCGTCTGCAACATGAATAACCTTATTATGAAGGAAAATATCACTACCGCCAACCCAATACGGTTTTACGACACCGACCAAACCCTGAACTTTCTCCAGAGAACCGTAATGCCATCGCGCATAAACTATGAGGTGTTGTAATAGCACCAACAAGTATAGTTGTCACAATATAAATAATGGATATTAAAATCTCTATCATTTTGCACTCGTTTTTGAAAAGATGCTTTCCATGAACACTGAAGTTCTGCAACTGACTGGTTGCTTACATATTTCATGCATTGTATACTACAAGTAAGAGAACAACATCAAACATAAGATGGTAACATCATGACATAGTGCGTGTAGGACGTTTTTTATTTTAAGCGAATAATCTTTGAGTATTCACCATAAAAAATGCATCAAAGTTTAGAAATGCTCTGGATATAGAGACAGCATGAAAACTTGTCCGTAGGTTTTGACCTTGGCACTTGGTTATAGCTGATAGGTTATGCTAAAGTCATTTATTGTTCGATGGTATAGAGTATAATTAAGGCTTGTGAGCAAGTGAGAGTCTGTTTGAGATCGGAGTCTATGCAAAGGCAAACCTCCTATATCGTACAGAACGTTCAGAAAATTAAAATACTCATCTTGTCCTTGAGTCCGACAAAAAAAGGTACAGCCTCGATGAAAGCAAAAAAAGCATAACATTCATGCATTCTGTTTTAAATCCACTATTCATCTATTACAGTAATTAAAGTCTATTGGTGCAAGAGGTTGTCCATGAATTTTGTACAGAGATGAAGACTGACAAGTGGCCATGGCCATGCTATCTTCCTATATGAGCATATTACATGAACGAGTATGGATTGGATATATGTGATATAATGTGATGTGACTACCTACGCATGCATTGCGGGATTTTAAAGTGCACAATTTTTTCCCTTTTGAGATATTGAGACAGTTGTAAGACTGACCTTTTAATTACAAGAGAATTTAACGATCAACATTCATCAAAGACATATATTTTATAAAAATAGGTTACGATCCAAATAAATTAGAAAAATACATTATAATATCAAATTAAGCCTCGCTTGGATTCTTAATAGTAGACTCAATTGTTGACGAGCACACAGAATCATTTTCATTTACTTGTTGCTTTATAGTTTTCGTATTTCGATTGTATCTCCAGCTAAGTGCTGCAAATACCATCATGTTGACAAACATGAGACCGGCGAAAAGGAAAAACTCGTATTCCTGGAATAAAAAGTTTTTAAGCTTTTTGAGTAATATAGGCATAAGAAACATCATTCAATTCTGTTAATAACTGCAGATTTTACCTGTTCCTTGAAAAACTTGAATTTTGCAACAAATGCAACAATGAGGTTTCCGAATGCACTTGTGAGCAACCAAACTGCTTGCATCAAAGATTTCATGCTATCTGGTGCCTGTAGTTATAGTTTATCATAAGGTTCATTAAAGATTCAGTAGTAAATCACGAATTACTGACAACTGAAGTCAACTACTTTATGAATTTTCTTTCTATGCAATCCTTG
>JAANSM010003918.1:0-12109 GCA_036850725.1 Orchesella villosa | reverse complement strand
CATTTTTGCACAACTTTCATTGAACTGTGTCACTGAGGTTTGGTTCATTTTCTTTGAAACACTCAAGGAGTTCACTATTTGAACATGTGCAATCCCTTTGATAGAAATTCGAAAGAGTGGTAGAAATATCAGTAATACTTGGTTGGGCTGCAGTATGAATAGGTATTCTATACTGATTGCATCAAAAAGCATGTGTGTGATGTATGAATGCATGGAAAAAATTCGAGCGTGGGTTCTCAATTCATTGATTCATCATCATCATCATCCCATTTGACTTCCCGTATGTCAGTGACGTGACGAGTCACTGGTGAAAGATAGACCAATATATCCTTCTGAATTATCAATGATTGTTTTGGAACTAAAAACTGGTACGTTTTTGTGTAGATGAAATGTTGACTTGAATGTATAGAATATCGGAGCGTTTCATGATTGAAACGGTTCTGATATAGCTGTGTATCATGGTATCATATATATATCATATTCCTTACACTTGCAAGAGCTGGAGTACCAATGTTTTAATGGGTATTTTATAACATACTTGCCTTTATGCGAAAAACTCTCTACTTTCAGCCTCTTTTTATCTTTTGACGTTTGAAGTCAAAGAGTTTTTTTTTCTTTGCGAACAGTGAAGCATGCATGCATGCATTTCCCTTGAAACATACTTTTATATTTGACTCAATTCTTTGTCATTGTAATGCACATGCCTCGAATCATCTTTATTGAATGACAATGGCATCCAAAAATACGTGAATGCATGAAGTGTATCGGGGACAGTTTTGAGTGTTCAGAATATTTTATTTTCTTACGATCACAAAATGAAATAGTTCACAGTGTGTTCTATTTATGTCGATTTTCTTAGATTGAAACTTACGGAGCGTGTATTATATGGGTTTATTGACGATGACGATGATCAAGAAAAAGACTCTCCAATTTTACTGACTGCATCTTATAGGTTGGTAAAGTTGTGCATTTTAGAAGGAGAAAATTTGGATGCAGAGACCGGAAAGAAAATCAGCTGAATCGAAGAGGAGTGGAGTGGTTTCTTTCCTATTTCATTTCATTCCAGTTGAGGAGAAATTGTGTAATTAGAACATACATCTGGCTTAAACTGAAGGTAACTTCTAACTTCTGAGTGAGATGTACTAGATAGTTTTATATCTAGGAAACAGGAAGTCTTTTCCATCACGTAATTTTTACTTTTTATGATGGGCTTCCATAAAAATTTACTGATTTCTACAAGAGGAACGTAGGCAAGTACCTGAATTCATCGTCGTTGCTAACAAAATAGCATGAGAGTATCGCAAAGTTCTTTTTAGCAGAGGAAGAAAGGAAATGACTTTTAAAGATGGGAAATTACATTATATATTTTGTAGGATAAGAGAGTATATTTGGAATGGTTGATGGAGGCGTCAGCAAAACTTTATGATGATGATATGAGCCAAAGCAATGTCAAGAAACGGTGAAGCTATATACAGACATTATGGAATACACTACACATTTTTGGTACATCAACCTTGAAAGAGGAAGGTGGAGAGAGAGGGAAAAGGGTAGATGGATGGATGACGCTAGTCCATATAAGATCATCATCATAACATAAAGTGGTGTTTGAAGGGTAGATAAAAATCTTCTTGTGAGAAAAGACGAGAAAAACTGCTTTGTAATCCAATGCACCTTCTTTTTTTCCAAACTCACATTCCCTTTTTCCTAAGTTGTGTGCTGTTGAACTATTATTACCATTGCACTTCTTTCATGCCAGCACGCACATCAAGAGAAATATAAAAATTCAAGGAAAAATATAGTCGGCAACAGGGGAAAAATATCTCCTTGGCCAAACAGTCAAACCAAGTCAATGTCTTGTTTAAACTTTTCCCTGTTTCTCTCTCTCTCTCTCTTACTTTCACTTTCTTTTTCAAGACACGGGGTAAAAGAAGGTTCGACAAGGAAGTAAAGACACGAACTGTCATCATGAAAAACTAAACTGCTGTTATAATACCTACATATCTTTATACCTTCCACCAACCCTACCCTAGAGTCAGTCTGCCAGTGTCTATTTTAGACATGTAAAACTCCTAAAACTCACTTATAAACTAAAGCACATATTGGGAATAGGATGGGAAAGCGTGTTCGTTTTATATGCTATATAGAACTCAAGCACCATCAGCTTTTTTCCATCTGGAAAAAGTGCAGTTGTTGCAGTATACACACACAACTCTAGTTTTTTTTTCTGTGTGAGAGAAGTTGGCAGTACACAGTTTTGAAATGGTGAGGAACGTGGGCCAAAAAGGAGAAAAGGAATGAAGAAACACACGTTTCGTGCCAAATGCCAAGGGAAAGTACTAAATACCGAGAGAGAAGAAGGATACAAAACACAGGACGCATACCACAATAATGCACCTTCACTACCTTTCCTCAGACAGTGAAAGGAGAGGCAGCAGGTTCACTCAGTTGAAGAAATATGGTGTATACCGACGGATATTACATAATATAGATGTTTACATTTGAAATTTAATGTTACAGCGGTATTTAAGAAAGGAGTTTTCTTAGCACCATAAAACATACATATATCACTATATCATCTATATAGGGAACAGCCCTTGCAATCATAAACTGAAAGAAATTGTAAACGTACTACCGGTTTCCTTATTCATTCCTTTTTCTAGCATTAAGGAACTAAAGAGGGAGATGGGAACCGCTTTTATATTGGAAGAGAGTCAACTAGGCAGTCAGACAGGAATGGTAAGGTGAAGTGGAGAGAGAGCGAGAGAGGTGCTGAAGATGGAGAGGAACAACCATGTTCAGCTTTATTGCAGATTGAAAAACTCAATTTTCTTTCCTAAACTATGCCATTTCCTCACACAATGTTATGCATCTTTTTCGATAAAATGCCACGGTTGAATACAAATTTCATCATTTTTACAAGTACACCATAGGAGCAGCAGAACTAGGAAAAATTCCAAAAGTATATAATATTATATAGCCCACTGCCACTGTGTGATACACTTTATACGTTGTTACGTTTTCGTACTCATATGAAGTGCGTTCCACTAAAAAAGATGGAGACGCATCAAAAGGATGAAAGCACATGAAGGGAAAAAAAGTGATGGTAGTTGTGTCACGGCAAAGAACATGTTGGATAGAAAAGTAGGGTATAAACTAGCAACTACTACTTAGAGCTCTGGCTCCAAGCTGCATACATATGTAACTGTGTTTACTTATATAATGATATGGGAAAGTTCTTACATATTGCTCCCGGCAGGGTAAGAAGCATAATATTATACGGTAACTTTACATTCTTGTACATTTAGTTGAATTCAGGCCATACATATGTTTTAAAAAAGAGACTTCTACTACTACTTTTACACACACACTACATGTGTTTCCTTTATGTACCTGGATGAATGTGCAAAGTGTACACAATTTTATTAGATTTTACACCGGAACGTACGTCTGTACTGATTGCATTGTGTAGTATTTCCGCTACAATTTCCTATCAAAAAATGTGTTTGCTTTGTGAATTTTCACACACGACGATAATGTGTACTACACTTGTTCTCCTGAAGAAAAAAACTAGACTGCAACACTATACTACTGCTCCGAATACGATATTGCATTCAATTCTTAAGGAAGCTAGAGAAAATGGAGCCAGCTTCAGTATTCGTGGTGCATACAAGAGTCTCGCGCTTGTCGGCTTTGTATTCTCTAAGTGTTGAACACATTACAACGGAATTACTTTGCAATTTAGTGACCCCTTTCTACTGCACTGCTTTCATCGGTTTGATCTAAAAATCTGTGAAACTATATTGTTATTTCTGTACTTTACAGACGAAGAACCGATTGATCTCTGTAGTTTTTTTGTAGTTTAAATAAAATGCAACAAAAGAATGGGATGTAAAAATCTTTGACTTTTGCTAGGATAAATTGATTTCCTCTCGTTTTAAGCCTGAAAACCAATACATGATAGTTTTGTATTTTTGTGCAAAAGGGTTTTGCTTTGATTTCAAATTTCAATTGACTTGTGTGTGTATAATGTAGAAGTAATCTGTAATGGCATGGCACTACATACCTAAGTTTATATAAGCCCATCATATACTTATGGAAATACAAAGCAGCATGAAAATGGAACTTTCGGAGAATTGTATAAGGCTTCTATAATAATTTGATGCGCTTCCGACACACTATAGCCAGGTGTTTTTCATTTGCACATAAAATGTTTATAAACTCGTTGTAAAGCTTAGTGGAACTTAATAGAATGATGGAATGGTAGCATTACTTAATTTACTTGTTGAGAAATTTGAGATGGTTGATAGTCTGGGAAATTTGCGCAATTCTGGCTTATGCAAACCATCTCAACGATCTGGTTTATGACCTGTTTCATTTCAGCAGTATTTGACTCCACTCATATGATGATGACCTGACTGNTGCGCAATTCTGGCTTATGCAAACCATCTCAGCGATCTGGTTTATGACCTGTTTCATTTCAGCAGTATTTGACTCCACTCATATGATGATGACCTGACTGTCATCGTTTGCAGTAATATATCATTTTGCTTTGTCTACCTACCATAGTGTTTAGTCTGTCTGTCCGCTGCGTACTTTTCTCATTAAATTTATATTTTAAACAACTTTCCCCTTAGTTTTCAGCTTATTTTGCCCTATAAAAACAACCATACCAAATGAAGACAAAACAGAAAGTTAAACTTTTGACTTCCATCTAACTATAAATTCCAGTTCTACTTTGCACTTACAGAAGTACGCTAGCATATTACCCGAGCCAGAAAACTTTGAGTCATGTGTACGCATGTATTTCGCTCCTTTAGGTATATCTGATTCTGAGCGATATATTCCTTGGGTATCATACAGATCCATCCATCTATCTACCCTTTCGTAATCTCATGCAATTCAAAAGGATGCTGGGTCATAAAACGTCAAACTCGTCTCATGTCATAAGTAAAAAGTAATACGTAAAAATTCCTATAAACTACATGATGGGTCACATGTAAAGAAAGGGGACCAAAAAGTAACAATATGTTTGTATGGGGAAGCTTAATGCGTTTCCCTACGCTCTTCACAAGGAAAATGAAAGAAAAACTCATATAATATGGTGTGGTTATGTGATGATGGTGGCTTGGAGCAAATGGGAGTCAAATTTTTCATATCTACAAAAAGTGCCATTGTCATTTCCTTATTTTTCACAGCACTTTCCTTTTTTATACATGCATAAAAATATGTGTCTCCTTTCCCTCCCATATACTGATACATACAGTTTAAGTTTACAATATTCATGTGTACCTAGCCTAGCATCAGCTTCAGCCGACCAACCGTCTATTCTTGAGAGAAAGAAAAATACAGGGAAAAAAGTACGTTATAATCCAAAAAGGAATCTCAAGAGCCCTCATTTCACCAGAAATGGACGTATTCCCTTCATTCAAACTTTGTTACATAATAACCTACAAAAAAAGCAGAATGTATGGGATATTATGAAGACCAAATATTCATAGCTGCACAAACTCCACAAGCACTTTTCTCTACCGCCCCTCCATCAAAACTGCTAGGAGCGGCGGAAGAAAACTTGAAGAAGTCATGAAAACAGTGGAAAATGTGAGTTTGTTCGGCTTCAAGATTTTTTCTTCTCCGTTTTAGAATTAGAGAAAAATGACGGAATAAAAGAAGGAGGGAAAAGGGTTGCTCGTGCATACCGAGAGAGCGTATATAATAGATTGCAATAATGGCATATGCGGTCTTTCTCTTCACGATCTCACACAAGAGACGATGAGACCAACGAACCGACATATATTCCGACGATAGAGAACGCTTCCTATGTATATGAAAGAATGAGAATGCAACGCTTTTTTGCTTTCGCTTTTTAACTCTTGTTGTTCTCTTCTGACCTACCACTGCTTTGTAACTTCTCATGCGTTTTTTAAAGTTCACTTCACATGCAATGGACGTCTTAAAGGAGTTTATACGGTTATGATCGCGTATATGATTGAAGTGAGTTTTAAAATACATGAACATTATTAATACGTCTACTTATATACTTATATATGTTAGATAGAGCAATATCATAAAATTGTATGCAGTTTCATGCCATTAAACACTCGACCTTCCTGCTACTCACCGGAAAAAGAGATGTGATGGGATGGGGTTGAGAAATGGCAAAGAATATAACTTTTCAATTCTTAACTTCGTCTACTTTTTTCTCAATTTTTAGGTACGTTACACATTCTATTCAATTCAACAAAGTAGTCTATTTTATGACTCATTCGTGTTACACATCCTGCGATCAATCTCCTCTTCTTGCAAAACCAAGTAGTCGTGCGATTCGAAATAGGGGATCTTATGTTCAATATATAAGTACTAGATACTACGTGTACGTCATTTAAAATTATTAATAAAAATCATTTGTAAATGTACAAGCACTTTCATTCAACATAAATAAATGACGGAAAGTCCAAAAGTTCCAAGAACCAAACTTTTTATATGATGAGAGATTTCTGAAAGCAATTTTAAATAGAATAAAATATTCGATACCATCTCATACCATACAATTCATCAAATGGAGAAGAGAAACCTAAAGTTATGACATTTCGCTCATTTCATTTTCTTAAGAATACCAAGTTTGAGTGAGTGGTGGCATTTGTCATAAAAATATATAAGCAAATATATGATGATTAGTTCTGCTGCATTTCATTGTTCTCGGGAATCCTTGAAACGCATAAAGATTACTAGACTCTACTCCTCCTTGCTTAGTCTTTCAATTAATGCTAAAAGCCGGATGGAACCTCTATTCTAAACGGATGGAATAGATGTCACACGTCAATCAAGTGACATAAAGTTTTCCATTGGGAACAGGAAAATGTCCTAAGTTGATCAGCGAGAGAATGAGAAGGAAAGAAAAGAGCGGAGTAAAAGGAAGAGAATCATAATAAGAAACGGAAAAAGGAAGAAATGAATACACAAAAACTAAAAAGAACACAGTGTAGCAGCCGTAGTCGCAGTATAGTAGTATAGCAGGGTATAAAATGCAGTCAGTCAAACATTCCTTCATTCCGTCAATGCTAGTCATCAGTGGGACCATTTTCATTTTGTTGTGCACCATTTCTCTTCCCTTTCCTCGAGCAGCAGTTGTATAATATTACATAAGTAATGTGTCTCTATCTTATACTTCTATTATATACGGGTATACGCTCTATATACCTCTTTTCTTGCATATGCAGTATATGCACTATGTTATGTACTTGCTTCAAAAAGTCAAGAATCTAATCTAGAGTCGAAGAAAGTGACTCTATAATAATAATAGAAGAAAGTGAATCCTCAAGTAGAATTTAATTAATCCAGCTGTCTCCTCACTAAAACCTCCCTTGCATCCCTGGGCCTTTATTAACTTGTTTCAACAAAAGATTAGCATTGTCAACTTGTTTCTCACTTTAGCTTTTTATTACATTGCAATGCAAACTAGCTTAACTTCAAATTCCTTATGATACGTGTATATGCGGTGCAGGTGCAACAGGATTGCACAGTATTATAATTTAATGCTGATGATGACGGTCATAACGTATCGTTTTGAGTGCTCAATCGCATTACCATGTAGAATTAGCATTTAGATATTCAGAAAGGACTACCTACTATTTTCCCCGTACTAAATCTCCCTTTAAATTGTAGCTACTTGGAGGAGCTAACTTGTAGCGATTGTGTTGTAAAATGCTACAATTTACGATTGTATCAGCTAACCAATTTTGCGTTGAATGTATTTTTAAGTCCAATTTTCAAAGACAAGTTTGCATGAAAACAAAGTCAAACCTGTCCAACATCCATCAGCTGAATGGCACATCAATCTTTCAACGCTTCTCCGAAATTTGCAACTTAAAACGCGGCTTTGCAAGTTCATTAATGTTTTAGGCTAAGGAAAGAGGTTCCATAACCATGAGTAGGTCGTGGGTGTTTTCCGGCGGCTAAAAAAGTTTCTTTTTCTTTCATGAGTTTAAATTCGACCAACCCACGAAGAAAAATAGAACAGGTTCCAAGATTGTTAGACATGTAGGTGGATGGAGTAATAGGATATGAGAGATGTCGTGTCAAATGGTGGAAATTCGATTTTCCTCCATATGAATATGTTTACATGACGTCATCATACGGTGTCTGTCTGGTGAATTCCAGGAATACCAACCCAAATATTTGAAGGTGGGGAAATATGCAACTACATTATATGCTTATCCTTTTCTCTGTAACATAATAATAAAATAGATAATCTTACCTTTCTTCGACTCGTTTTCGACGTGAAGCTTCTTTAGCCCATCCACCCTGCACAGAATCACTAAGGAAGTGAGCAGGATGAGGGTTGATCGCAGTCTTGAATGTAAACACGGACGTGGAACCATATTGTTTTATCTACAGGCTACACAACTAATTTTGGCACTACAGATTATCCCGAGTGAGTCTGGGTTGAAAATGAGTTAGAGAACAGACAGGTTATATATATACTTAATCATGTGTATTGTCAGAGTTTGTCCTGGAAAGGAGAGCGGAAGTGGTTTTGAAGGCTTATTCAATAATATAGTAATATTGGTGACAACTCCAACCTTTTTATACTCCTTTTCTCCTCAATTTGACTATTTCATTAGATTTGGGTTTGTGTTGTGCAATAAATAGGCACTCCATCCATTAATTCAAAAGGGTTCACTCATGTATTGTTCAATATCGCATTGGGAATATCTAATATTCAGTTTTGTATCTTAGCCGGGGCATTGTGAAACTCCCAAAGATGTCCACTAGTATCATCATGTTGCACTTGAAACACTGTATGCAAACCTCTTCAGAATCTTTTTTATCAACACTACCACAAAAAAAACTATTCAGTATTCTTTTCTCCTCTTTTCGGGAGCGGAGGAAAAATTATATAAGAGCGAAAAGGTGTGTAAGTTAGTACACCTTCACTTCACGAGGTCAGAGTATAGAATATCTCAATAAAAAAGTTGAAGTGTTGACTGTTTTCTCAAAAAACCATTGACAAAAAAACTTGTGTGGATAGTACAGTATACCAATACCAACCTCTAATCTAACATCACCAAATAAGAATGGAAGCCAAGTGTGAGAAGTATATAGATTTTACTACTTACAAAATACGCACGTATGGCGTGCCGTAAGTTGTATAATATAATAATGATGATACAAAAATACCTTTTTATTAGTCACTTTCTTTCTATGAACCCTCTTTTTGGTTTAAATTTTGATAGCAGCATGAAAAGTGAAAACACCACACCTACGTACGTTCTTAAACCTTTAAAAAATTTGCCGAAAGAAGGAAAACACTATTAATTTTGCAACGCAAAGGATATACCTTTGTAATATATTACATTACGAGCCATCATTTACAAGGTGACTGGTTATTGTGTAGCTGTGCGCATATAATGTATGTTCTCATTATACAACAAATTTGTAAATCAGATATTAAAGTTGAGAGAGAAAACTAATGCTTGTAATTCAGTAAAGCGAGAGCAGAGCGTTGGTGTAAGTTCCGGAGGATTAATTTCAGCTTGCACACACGCTACACTAAATATGAAGGAAACGCAGCTGCTTGACTTTGTCTATTGCAACTTTTCCTTTCGACGGTGGAAGGAATACTGAAAGGCAGAGTATGAAAATGCTTTTCAATGTTTCTCCTTTCAGTTTTTTTGGGGTTCATAAAGAAGGAAATGAATTGTCAGCACAAGGTAATATTTGCTGGGTTTCTCCTCTCTGTAAAAAGGGGAGCGAGCGGCACAAAGGCAGCAACAAGACTGTTCTTTTCACGGTTTGGTTGCTTGCATGAAAATATGTATGAAGTGGCAATGACGATACGATGCAATGAGAACGAAGGGAGGTTTAGTTTCTGTACATCTCAACTTGAGGCAAGTTGTCGACTGACTGTACACAGCTCCCTGCGTCAACTCTAAGTTTATCTTAACAAGAGAGCTCCGTTTCCTCCCTGGCTTCAGCTTTGGGAGTTTAGTACAAGGAACAGTGGTGGTATATGGTGGTATAGAATTCTCCTATGCTTTTGTGTATGGCTTAAGACGTTGCGTCGTTTGGTGCTGTAGTTGAGGAAGAAAGTGGGCAGTCAGAATGTAAGGAACAAATGTACCTATGTCAATGCACATGATTTTTTGAACTCATCACTGGATAGATTACTTTCCCTCAAAATCATCCAACCTTTTACTACTTCAAAACTATTGCTATCGCTAAAGCTAGCTAACAAATGTTTCAACTACTTTTTGTTTTGCTGCGACACTCAAATAGAACACTGCTTTGGCTTTAAATAATTTTCTTACGAGCTTTCCACTCAAGAAAGGCTGCAGTTAGTTGTGCATTCCTCCTTTCAACGTTATCGTTAGTTGTGTTCTGAAAGGAAAGTTACGTCCTCATGGAATGCCTACAAATGTCATTTTAGTATGCTGGATATTAGCTCAAGTAACCCTTTTTAGTTGGGACATAGATATACTACTTTCCCTTTCTGAATGAAAGGATATATCCTTATGCTAGCACTTCAAACATACGTGCATGTGGTTTGGTTCATGGTTTGGTCTCGGGTTTCTCAGCTGGGGAGAAGTAAGAAGAGATTTGGATTCTCATGTCTACTATGCGAAAACTCTTCACATCATTCAACATGTGGTTGACTATTCGGGTTGAAGAAACAAGGAAATGTTTAGTTACCTACATTTATTCTTTACAAGTAGTGTAAAACGAAAATACATATTATGACAGTCTCATAAATATTTTGATGTAATAATCGTAGTATCGAAACATTAAGATTTGTTAATCCGCAAGAAAGTGTTGACAAACCTTAGGCGAACTTTCTATTCATGTCACTTTGTTATAAAGTTGTATACACGAAAAAATAATTAAGTATTAAAACACAAAGAATTAAACGATTTCAAGTCTTCAGTATTCGTAAGGATAACAATATGATTTGACAATGGAACTAATGGAAGGGGCTAACAGCAGATGAACATCCTTAAAACTGGCAGCATTTAAATCTCATACACAATGAACTACAGAAAAGTCCGCTAGATAATTGCCATTCGATTAATATTTTTAAATGTTCATACAAGAGAAGACACGACTTTCACAGTAACACACTCAGAAGAGACGTTGTACAGGTAAGTTAGAGTTTTTGTAGAAGAAAATACCAGTATGAACACCGACATGTGTGAAAAGACTTAAAATACAAACCAACATCTACGACATCTACGTTGAAGGAAAATTACTTTCTCCAGAGTTGTTTTCCGAACATTCTTCATACTTTGCTATACTTACCTAGGCGTCGCTTTAGAGAGATGCTTCGTAGTACTCTTTCACTTTGTTGTATTAATCATACAAAAGCTTTTAAAAGGAATCCCAAACAATGCAATGATGCCAACAATCTATCCAGAAATCATTACCATCTTAGCACTTTAAATAAATGAACAGTATAATATTATCGAATTGATTTTAAGCGTACCTGTACTTTATACTAAGAATTTATTTAATAGATGTACATAATCAATGTAGTTAATTGTCACCACTGCGTTCATAGAATAGAATAGATTCCACAAACAATAGTCCTAGCTTCATACGAAGTTGCATCAGCATAGCACATCAAATTATGTAGGAAATGGTTCTATTTAAATCATCAAATTCAGTAAAATGTAACTGTAAAATGTACACCGTACGTACACCTTCGTACACCTTGAGTGTATGTAACATGTGATTAAAAAATTGTAAAATAGTTTATAAATTGAAATACATTAAACATGCACGTGATGCATGATTTCGATACTAACTAAAGATAAACTTTTGAACTTTGATGAACACCGGATTACTTCGTCATCATAATATTTAAAGAACGTCAGCTCTGGTAAATCCTCATCATGGAATTTTAGTTTGAGTTTGGGCTTTAGGAAGCCAAAATGACTACAAATTCAGAAAACAACATCATATATATAGTCGACAATTTAATAAATAATAATGGATGAAACAAACTTCAAATTGTACCATATCTGTGCATGCAGAAGCCATCATCATGTATTTTGGGTTGAACTGCACACAAGTCAATGGACGTGGATGATCTCCGTTCAAGATTATAACCTAATCA
>JAANSM010003917.1:0-12113 GCA_036850725.1 Orchesella villosa | reverse complement strand
TCCATGTATTTCTTCACGATTTTTGTCTTTGCGCTCATTTCATTTGGTTTAGTATATAACACATGACAGCCAATAAACTTACTTCTAAATAAATCTTTTAACTTTTACTAGATTTCAAAAGCACTTCATTTTGCCATTTCTACTTCACATATCGATGCTAATAGAATCCCCTTGAAGTGTATTTTAGTCCAGAATATTAGAATCCGAATCCAAGTAATCAATACAAACAGCTATTTATAGTGCCTTTCAATTCAACAACAGGAAATTTAAGGGCTGTTGGTTTAAATCGCTCGAGGGCTAGTTACTCAACAACATAACATTGGTGTTAGCAGATTTTTTTATTTTCCAGGGTATGCGCTACCTTCACTCAAGCTTAGTACGAGTCCATGGATTCCTCACATCGTACAACTGCGTTATTGATGCAAGATGGGTTTTGAAGATCACCGACTATGGGATTCTATCCTTATATCATACGCAAGGTCTCACGTTCCCCCAAAGAAGCTCTAAAGGTAGGTCGACTTTTGTACAAGAATATCACATAGAAGTCTAGCCAAAATCCTTCTTCTTCCTTCTTCAACTTTGTCTTTGATATAATGTATGAGACAGAGTGTCTTGTTTTCTATTATTCAAACTTTTTCACATTTATTATATTAAATCCAAATGGTAGAGCTCTTGTGGACTGCCCCAGAACTGCTTAGAGATGAAAGCCTAAGACGGCACGGAACGCAAGCTGGAGATGTATATAGTTTTGCAATAATCATGCAAGAAGTTTTGGTCCGTGGAGAACCCTATTGTATGCTCACATTGTCTCCTGAAGGTATTATATTATCATGCTTGTTGGAATTCCTGTGGTATGAATTTGGCGAATACTTGCTTTTTGCTCCTTTCGTGTCAGTTTACTTTAGTTTCATATAGAATAATATAGTGCCTACATTAAGTCGTAAAATATAGCAATTAGAGACTATGAGTGAAGAAGGCATTATATAAGTTACGAAACCTTATCGCACATAATGCATAACTTGTCTGTGTGCTTACCATTATATAGAGAAACATAATCTAACCACATGACAGCAAACAACATATTAATATGGAATGAAATGACACCATTATGACTGGGTTAGATTTAGTTGAGTAGAGTATGGTTCAAGCATAGCGGAAGAGCATGTATCACAAAGAATGCTAAGAATGGCAGTTTTGTGCAAATGAAAACATTTAATCCCATTATGGCTGCATTTTCTTATTTTCCTAGAAATAATAGAGAAAGTGAAACATCCTCCACCTATGATTCGACCTTCCGTGAGCAAAAATTTAGCTCAACCCGAAGCCATAAATATAATGCGCCAATGCTGGGCGGAACTGGCTGACATGCGACCAGATTTCACGGTCATTCATGACCTCTTCAAAACCCTCAACCATGGAAGGTTTGTTTTATTTTTCTTAAAGGATAAGTATATAGAACGTTTCCAGTTGACTTCAAATGATTTCATTGAATTATAAGAATCGGTGTAAGTATTTTGGGTTTACGTAGGGCTACTTACTTTATGTTTGAACAAGTATGGTTCATTCGTTTATTGTTAGCAACTGAAATTGGAAGTTGTGCTGTACAATCATATGTAATGCATGAAGCATCAAAAGCTGTTTCCTACAAGTACATAACGAGCATTTTATTTTTGCCTGGATTTTACACATCCGAAATGACTAGTTGGGTTCCGTGTTCCGTTCCACCTTTTTATGGATCCCAAAGTGTATTAGAAAGAGGAAGCACTTTCGATGTACATTAGTATTTCAAAGTGTGGTGATTTCATTTCATATCAGATTGTTTCAGAATCACCTTTGATGCACGAGAAAACGAAATGATTCAGCAACTGAGCAACATGGGTTGTGTTTGCTTTTTAATGTAATAGTTTTTATTTTCTTTCTTCCACATTTATTTGTCTACACTTCCCAAGCTTGGTTTCCTTTCATTCAAGTTAGGCATACAATAATATGCTTTCATGCTCATTTTTGTGATCCCCTCCAAATAGATCGAACTGACAGTTTTGTTTGTGGTTTTTATGCCCTTGAGACATGAAACGGGATAGAAGTGAAAGCCCTATCCACAAAACCATCAAGAACTAACAACTTTCACCGCAATTGAATTCTGTCTCTCCACGTGATAAAGCTCTGCATCAGCATTCAGAAATGCTATCATGCAACTCGATTTTGAGTATGTAGTGGGCCTCGGGGATTTTAAGGGTAGAGGATTGAGTTGTGGCGCAATGTGGGTCTCACAGGTAGCCCAGCCCCCGTATGTTGCGCTGATTGATACAGAGGCGAGAAAATGAAAGAGGAGAAGGTGGACGTGACCAAAGGCATCACAGATCATGGCACTCCTCATTCCCTAACAATAACAGGAGTTTAAGATAAACGAACATGTTTTTGTATGAGGTCCTAGCAAGTTCTCGAGGGAATGTGTGGACTTGGGATAAAAACGTGAATTCCATTATCCACATCGTCCACATCTAATTCGACATAATAGTTCATTCGTTCATTTGAAACCACTAACTCATTCATTCTTTCCAAGTTTTATGCTGACGAGGGTCTTCTTGTTATAATTATATGAAGTTAGAGTTGTATTGATCATTCCCACGATCTAAAATGCGGACAAGTATAATCATTCTATTTTTTACATCTTTCATAGAAAAGCAAACATCGTGGACACCATGTTTCAGATGTTGGAAAAATACAGCAATAACCTCGAAGAACTTATACGAGAGCGAACAGAGCAGCTAGATTTAGAAAAGAAAAAGACAGAGCAGTTGCTAAACAGAATGCTACCCAGGTAAAAAAAACTTTCTCAATATCGTGTTTCATACTCTCTAACTTACAGATGGCTATGATATGTACATACTATGTAAGTCGTGTTTCTGAGAATTTATTCGTTCAGAAGTATGAAAATCTACCTTTATAATATGTGAATCGCAATATTCGCACTTTTATGTATATGAATTTTTGCATGATATGATACTTCTTGGTTTCATTTACAGCATGGTCGCTGAAAAGCTGAAGCTTGGTCTGCCTGTGGATCCAGAAGAATTTTCAGAAGTGACCATATATTTCTCTGACATTGTTGGTTTTACTACGATCTCTGCATATTCAACACCATTCGAGGTTGTTGACTTGTTGAACGACCTTTACACATGCTTTGATGCAACAATCAATGACTACAATGTGTACAAGGTATCTTACTTCGGACTATATTTGTTTCATGTTTCATACACAGAAAAATGAATTTATCTAAGCATAAAAACGTTGAAGGAAAAGTTTTTTATTTCTCCTGTAATCCCCGAATATGCCTCAGTATTTTATCTATCTCTGAAACAGGTTGAGACCATTGGGGATGCATATATGTGTGTTGGAGGTGCTCCAGTGAGGAGTCCTGATCATGCTGCCCAAATTGCAACTATGGCGTTGGATCTACTATACCAAAGTGGAAAGTTCCGCATTCGACATTTACCATACACAGCTTTGAGAGTTCGAATTGGACTGCACACAGGTGGCATATTTCTTTCAGCCTTACTTTCTCCCGATATAATACGCTATATTTGGTTCACCATACTACATGAATTCAAGTCTCACAGCACCATTTATATTTTATACTGTAATACTAAAGGTCCTTGCTGCGCTGGGGTTGTTGGTCTCACTATGCCTCGCTATTGCCTGTTTGGAGACACTGTAAATACAGCTTCTAGGATGGAATCCACAGGCAAGTAAAATGAATAGAAAATCCTAAGTACAACTGGTTTTACTCACTTTGCAGTTGCAAATCATCATGCCGTAATAAAACTTATACATTTCTTTCATGTGGCAGGTGCGCCTTGGAGAATACATATTTCAGAAGACACTAGAGTTAAGTTGGAAAGTATAGGCGGGTTCAAGATCGAGTTCAGGTGTGCAAAACTTCTGAATTCTTACTTTCTATTGGTGAATACTTTTACCGTAACTTTATTAAACTGACGCTGGTGTAGTAAGCTTGTTTGTCGCTTTTATTCTGTAAAACAGGGGCATTACTGACCTTAAAGGGAAAGGAAAGATGCCGACGTATTGGTTATCTGGGAAAGAAGGATTTGACAAGGAACTTCCTGTTCCACCAGATCCCACGTAATACAGAAAATGCATGAGAATTTGTGACACGTCTTGTTTTTACATTATGATACTATGCACGTTGAAATTATCTAATTATTTAATTCAATTTTATGCCTCCATATCCTTCAGGGAAAGCCATGGGTAAGTTTTATCGATGTAATTCGTAATGAGCATTGAACATGTTTGGAAAAATAAGTCTTGCTTCTAAGCAGCCCAATTAATCCCAGAGATCGGTTTAAGAACACCTATTAAAATTTTCAGTTTGGACGAACGTCTTATTATATACGGAAGAACGGGCAAATACCCTAGTGAAGAGGATCAGTTCAAAGTTTCAAGAGCCTTGTTCAGAGAAAGGCGTTCCAGTTCCCACGAAATTACTAGTAACAGGCTGGAACCCTTGGGAAAGCCCGGTGGAGCAAGTTATGCGTTAATTCAAGGGGAATCCATACGATGCCTTTCTCCGTCTGAACAAGTAAATTCATCAGCTTGTTCTTTATTACTTACTTAGTATTCGATTTGAAAAACACATTCTGCTCGTTTGTACTGTAAAGCTGTTTTGTTACATACTCTAGTATGTAGTAAAAAGTATACAAATAGACACTCTTTTAGTGGAAATTGTAATTTATTTTCCATCCAGGTTGCACATCAACTTCTCAATGGTCGACCTACTACTCGAGGTCTCCGAAGGCAATTCAGCCTTGATCAAGGCTCAAATTATTACCTTACACCGAATTCGTCAAATAA
The DNA here is from genome assembly GCA_036850725.1 of Orchesella villosa. Lineage (NCBI taxonomy): Eukaryota > Metazoa > Arthropoda > Collembola > Entomobryomorpha > Orchesellidae > Orchesella > Orchesella villosa. The sequence goes on along the minus strand of JAANSM010003917.1, from coordinate 7,244 downwards.
ATCTATATTCTGCAAGGCACCGTCTATGGATGATTCATTTGGAGAGCATTTCGTTACAATTACTCCAGCACAAGTCTCAACGGAAAAAGCTTCCAGCTCTAGCACTGCAGACTCACACTTACATCAAGCAAAGTCATTAGACAGTGCAACACCGTCTTCTAGTGAAACGCTTCCCACCGACAATAACGAGACCTCTGCTTCTACATCCAATAAGTTTTCCAGGCTAAGTCCCCGTTCAATCAAACCCTTCATAAAGTCTTCATCACTACCTGTTGTGGATGAAAGTATAGAGCAGCTAGAACACAAATGACTGTTGGATTATACGATCTGCGAGATGAAAACTTAAAGTGTGCACAAGGAGAACTTACTACTTCATTTACTACTCTGATCACATGTCAGCGCTTATTTTTTTGATCCTCTCCATATTAAGACCTTATAGAATTCTTGAGCTTGTCGTTGCCAAACTTTACTCATTACTGACTTTTACAGTTCGGCATGTATACATGATTCATAAACGATTCAACCGGCATGCGTAGACAAACTCTTTCAATGCGTAGATGCAAGTGTTACGTTAGATTAGTTAATTGTATGATAATAAAAACGTTGGGCTAGTATGCTAAGCCAATACATGACAACTATAAATAGTGTACGGCAAAAGTAGAGTAAAGAGTTATACAGAAATGTGAAGTGTGTATTTTATTGTATTGGAAAAACAGTGATTGGAAATAACAGCGACAAAATAAATTACCATCCTTTAACTAAAATCATAAAATATTCAAAATCACATAGTCGAAAACACGTCGGAACATAATTCAAGGCATAGTCTTTTTCAAGCTCATTTGCTTTGTATTCATTGCCTCCAATTCTTTACGTTTCGATCGCCGCATTGCCTTTTGTTCCATTTCTTCTACATCGTCCGTGAACATGACATTCAAAGCATCATACATAAAAGGTATCTTTGGTAAATCACATTTTCTTACTCTCATATTGTCAAAAGCTATACCTACATTACTACTAAAATTTTCATTAATAACCGGAACCTTAGCGTATCGCTGACTAAAATGAGTAAGTAAAATGAATTTAGCACGCATTTTATTTCCGATCTCGATAGCCTCTGATGTTGTTGAGTGCATTTTAATTTTTGCTTCTTGCTTTAAATCGTCCTCCATAGTGGCTTCATGAATTAAAACATCAGAATCTTTTCCAAGATCTACCAAAGCATCACACGGCATTGTATCTCCTGAATATGTTATTTTCCAACCTGACGAATGCTTGAAAGCTACTCCAAAGGCATTGGGGCAATGTCTGACAAGTGTTGTTTGAATCTCATCGAATCCAAGAATATGTTTCAATTCTGACAAAAGAATATTTTCTTGTACGACAGCGTCATCATCTTTGCGTAAAATTATGTTTGGGATTAGGTGATAAGTTCCTTTTATTCGTTCAAAGTTCTTGTTGTAGAGATGTAACCATGTTTGAATTTGATGAGGAGCTAGCAAATAAACAGGAGAAGGAGGAAGATTCATGCTTCTTAAAGCAGCGAATCTCTTGCGTATTACTTGCACAAGGCCAATATGATGATCTGCATGAAGATGTGAAATGTATATTGCCTTCAATTTTGATAATATTTGCTCCACATTGTTGCTTCCAAAAAATCGAACCAATTGACCATACGTTCCTTCCCCGCAGTCCATCAGAATGTAATTATCTGGGCTAAATCACAAACATAAAACAATGACTTGCTAAATCAGCATCAAATTCTTTGAAAAAAAACTACAGGTACACTTACTCAGTGTGGACTAAAATACCACTGGTATTACGAGTTTTGTTAGGGATACATGATCCAGTTCCCAGAAATAAAAATTCTGGATATAAGTCAGTTCCCGTTTGCGGTAGCGTACTAAGTTTTGTTTTTAACTTCTCAAGTTTGGAGGCAAAGACTTCACTTTCAAATACTTCCCTGACGCTTTCTTGAGGGTCGATAGTTAAAGAGGACGAGCTAGAATAAATCATTTGAAACGTTAGTAGTTTGCCAAACATAAAATGGACGTACGGATTTCTGAATGATTAGAAAACATCAAAGGCTGAAATCACAGTTTCTTACCTATCAATCTCTGGATTCGGTCTTAAGACATATTTCAACAAAGTCGTACCCATTATAACTGGGACCTTAATTTCATCCATGCTTGCAGGTTTCTTAAACACATTAACACTGCTTTTCATTTCTTCCGATACGGGGTAAAAAGATTCGACGCCTTCTTCTTTTAGAATCGGGAACATCTCTGTGTCTAACAAATTCAGCTTAGCCTGAATACGATGTACAGCTTCACTACCCATTCCTATACAAGACTCGTTGAGAATCAGATGCTTAGTGGCAAGTCGAAATTTCTCCATCCATTCTTTATACTGCGGGTTCAACATTATGCTGGTTGGTGTGAAATGAACTACTACATGCGGGAAATCTTCTGGTCTGGTTGGATCATGAAACTGGCTGAGGATAGGATTACGAACAAATGACTCCAAATATTTTTCATGCGGGCAATCCACGACTGAAATCCATAAAAATCAATTGAAATACATTTTATTTAGAATGAAACATCGAAATAAAGAGGATTCTATGGACGGATGAATTATAGTTCAGTCAAAAACAGCCTTAGTCATTCACCTATAAATACTGGACCTGGGCAGTCTGGACTTCTCACATCATCGGCCTTCACAATCGTTCCATTGGGTAGAGTAACGTTCTGACCTGACTTTAACTTTCCAAGAAGGGGACCAGCAGGCACTCCAAATTCTACACATTTTTCAATCAGCAAAGTACCTTCTTTTTTTCGCGGTCGACATACGTAAGACAGCACAACGTCTGAACTTTCATCATCACTTGCATCGGTTTCGATCTTTGTCCTTTTTTTCTGCTCACCTGGAAGTTAAAACACTCAAGTGAGCTTGTGAATACCTACTTTATGGCGTTTTATGAAGATGAGTTTAAATAGTATTGATTAACTACCTTCCTGTGTAATTTCGAGTTGTCGCTTGCAGCCTTTAATGGGTGTATAGTAGTCTGTTTCGTCTTCGTCAATAAGGCTCTCTTCACTGCTACTCGATTTTTCCGTACTATCTTCAGTGAGCGAGGGATACAGTTTGACATAATCCACTTGTAATATATGATCTCCGAAACTTGTACCAGTGGTGTCTGCTACTTTTACTTTCAAATTGTTTAGAACAACAAACCGTTTTGTACCTTCAAAGAGTTTTTCCTGTAAAATCAATGTTATACATGGATTAAATTAAACCTTTAAGCTCCATCATACTAATTATAAATAAAATGAAACAATGTTAATGCCTGGTATTATTACTTACCACTCTCGGGGGTCCATGCAAAGTAATTTCTTGGAACTCCGATGTCTTGAATTGTAAGAGCGACGCCTGGTAGCCCCCCAGTGTTATCCCATGAATTATTAGTTACGAATATGTGTTCCAACTTAGCAAGTTTCATTTTATGCTCGTGAGCTAACCGCTGCGTCCCTTCGCCACAATTAAATAGATATCTTGTTTGATCAGTAAAAACGTACAAAGAACGAGGAGCTCCTATTGCACCACTCCCTAAAACTTGCAAGTTAATAATCCCAGCTGGGTACCTCACAGAAGATTCTTTCTTAACCTTTCGTCCTTCTTTCAGAACTGGAACGTGAACAGTCTCTTTGGGCATTTTTAACAGAAGTTCTTTCAAACGTGCTTGATTTGAAAGATATCTCTGTATAATACTATGTGAAATTACACCTACGGAGAATAGTTTAGGGATGGGGTTCATTCAGTCTGAAATCAATAAAACAAAAGGGTATTAACGTCAACCTAAGCCCGTTAGTTCAATCAGTAGTGCAGCACAAGTACATTACCTGAGCGCGTATCTTTAACATGGAATCTTAAGTAGGTATAATTATAAGTTCAGTCATAAGCAAACGTCATTTCTTGAGACCATAAAGCACCATGCCTCGAGGGGAAACACTTGCAGGGATAACCCTGATAATACCAGAGGATTTCATTAATCCTGACTCTTCCATGAATTTAAGTCTATCCAGAAGTATAAGCTCTTCAGCAATTATCTGAACAGCTCCTTGTAATGCGAGAACTCCCGTTATGACAAGCCTCCATGAGCGTAACTGTGCGAGAAGGTAATTAAAATCGATAACTTCATCAGTGCATGTGATTTGGGAAACCAGATACGAGATAAGTCTCTAACTCTGTAAATTATTTACCTCATCATGTAGCCTACTGATTTGATAGAATACTTCACCTAACGAATCTCCTTCAATTTTAATATTGTCTTTCATCACATCAAAACCTCCACTCGGCCCGAGCATAGTTTGCAAATAGTCATCGAAAGTGCTACCGTGGTTTGATTTGGTAAAATTGCGTTTCTTCCGAAAAAGACCAAAGCTTTCTAAAACAAAAATTAACGTTCTATAAATTCTAACTAAAGCTATGCCTTTACATCAAGTAAAAGCGTACACAAGTAGAAAGCAGGACAGCTAAAGATGATAACATGTAAAACAAAGTAAAGAAGTACCCGCTCTGCAGAATTTTTCCAAAATGGCCCTGTAAAACAAATTTTCTGTCTCCTTTCGTATATCATTTAAAAAGTTTTTCCCAGCTCTTTGGCTCGCTAATCTCCACAGCCATTGATTAATCAAAAAACTCCGATCATCATACATACCAAGTTCAGATATAAGGCTGTTACTCATTGGAAAACTAGAAGAATTCATGGACATCTTGTGATAACAACATGGCGCGACAGCCAGCAGTTTGCATGAATCTGTGCCTATAAAGTGCTTTAATGACCACGGAGTTAAATCACCACAAGCATGTAACGCACATATGCAAACTTTGTTGTAGTTCCTCAGACATGGCTCGATTTCCTGCGACATATTTTCAGTAATTTGAAGGCAACAGTAAGTTTGCGAACCAGTCGAGCATGAATTAAGAGTCGATCGATAAGCTGTTTCAGCTGCCGTTACTCTGGAAGGATCACTTTCTACTCCCACAACTGCCAGTTCGAAATGCGAAGCCAGATGACTAGTTAGATAACCCTAAAGCAAAAAAATTTAATCTCAAAACCGGGGGATACGCCGTTAAAAAAAACTCATAACCAACTGACTTTACGAAACGAATCAATTACGAATCTCAAATGTAAAAGTGTCCATTCATTACTAAGCCAGATCCGATGTCAACAACTGCGTCACACTGTTCCTGGCTACATAAGTGCCCCACAAAATTCCCAACGTATGCAACTTCTAAATACTTCTTAAGATTCCACTTTTTGGGCAACTTCAAGTTATCTAGGTTTAAGTTCTTGTTGCATGTTGAATGCGATGGAAGTGCATTTGAATAACCATCTTTTAAACCCTCAGATAATCCTTGAATTTCCTGACATGACGCTACAAAACTTCTTAGTTCTACTGGCCATAATATCTACGATACGGAATCACAAATGAGTAATTATGATTAATATAATTGAGAATTACGTGCAATTATCAATGCATATTTCTGATTAACTGCAGAACAGTTATAAATAGTTAGATACTAACATTGGCCTCGCCTCGACAGTTCAAAATTTCATGAAACTGTTCGTCGTTATCTCTCAAACTAAGGAAAAAGGTTTGGAAACTTTGGGGAATATTTTGTAAGACAGCAGTAGACAGTATATCCGTCGCTTTAAAATCGTAAACCCATCTAAAATCGTGGAATAGTGTAACAGCAAGCTGGAAATATTGATCCATTGATCCACAGCGCGATGACATGGTGCTTTATAGTGACTCTGTTAAAAATTGTAAAGACAGGAGTCCCCATCAGTGATCAACAACTGGTCAAACTTTCATATACACTCAACACGATGAATGAATGATGAATGAGACATGCCACTAAAACCAAACACCTAGAAAACATTCAACATTTGACATGCACTTGTTTTGATCCGTTGATCCTTCATCCTTAAACTTTTCATCTTCTACTTAGCAAAAAAAATACTGATTAGTGACTGAGCTAATCATCACCGTATTATGTATTATAGAATTTACAATGCTCAATGTCAAACTCCACAAATTCGAAAATCAAGGAACGAAACCTAATGCTATGTCATATGTACAAGGATGAAGGAATCTGTACTTACTTACAACTTATGACTTACATTTTAAAACTTTTCTTTGTATTAGTATTCTTACCTAGTTTCAAAGACTTAATTACTCACGAATTCATCCAATTCGAGATGATTCAAAGTTGAAAGTAATGAAATCACGCACAAAAAGGAAGTTATCAAGTCCAAGTTATAAATACAGGTGTTTTAATGAAACGAATATTTATATTTTGATCTGATGAAATTTGTTAACAAATTTGTTTATTTTCGAACATGAAACGTAAAACACGTTTTGCGTGCATATATTACGACTATACCATTGCATTACATATTACACACATAACTGCAACAAGCACAATAGCACATGCACCACAAAAGTAGAGAAAGTGATATGAATAACTGAGTGCGGGTATCGCATATTGCCCCCTTGGGTTGGTTGGTATTTTCCGTGTCGTGCTGTTATATCTAGATCTAGAATATCGCCGTGCAGTACTTTTAGAACGTTCAACAATCGTGGTGAATGGTGAAGTGAAAGCACCTATTTTATAACCCTATTGAATTGATTGATGATTGATGAGAAGCAGTAACGTTTCATAGTAATTTACGCTTTTATTTCACAGAATAAGTTACCGTTTACCATATTATAAAACAATCACAATATTTATACAGGAGTTTCAAACAAAGGTGAGAGTCAATCTTTAGAAAATGGAATTTTTTTTACGGTTTGTCCATTTGTCCTAGTACGAGATTACTAAATTACTATTTACAGCCAAGGCGTATAACTCAATATCTTGTCACAGTCACAAATTAGTAAAAACTAGAATTAATTCACAAAGTTGACAAAGTACATAATATTCAAAATGTTCATTAATGGGCTGAGTAGTTTACAAATTCCCATCAATTAGGCTTGCGCAGTATCATCTTCAACGAAATCGTATGCTTTTTCGCGACTAACGCATTCAACGTGAGAGACCTATTATCATAAATAAGCGGCATTCAAATTAAAAGTATTACAGCATACGCATACATTTAAAATTATCATATGATTATAAAAATATATGCAGTAATCAGTATATCAACAAACCTTGTTTCTGAAAACAACACCGTAAAACTT
>JAANSM010003916.1:0-12114 GCA_036850725.1 Orchesella villosa | reverse complement strand
GGATAGAATACGGACGGTGAGGTCGTTAATAAAACCATTCCATGAGCGTGTACAATTTTTCTCTATTTGCATGCAAGTCGCTCTTGAAATTGAAATGTTTATACGTGACCAGCAAATGCTGAAACTTTCCCCTGTACACAGAAGTTTCCCTAAAATGGAAAATGCAATTTCAGGCGAATGCCTATATTTGAGCATAATTCATTCATGATGATATGGTGGAGGTGTAAGCGTGTACAGAGTTTTTGAAGAAAGAAACGTATTACAGCAGAACATGTAAAAATTGGGTGATCTCATGTGTTTGACACAGGCAAAGAAAATGAACGTCGAATCCCTTCGTGGTAACAAAGACCTTGCACAACAGTCTGCGGAGATTAGGATTGCGAAGGTGGCTATAGGAATTGTTGTCCTTTTCTTGCTGTCCTGGACCCCGTATGCTATATGTGCCCTGATTTCTGCATTTGGGAACAGGTTACACTACACGAATATTAAAGTTTTTATTAAGAATTTTATTAAAAATTTACTAGTCTTGTTCATATACAAGAGTGCTTCTACACAGTTTACACACATGCGGCAGGAAATTTGCATTTTTTTTTGTATCGCAGAGAACTCATAACACCGCTTGTGTCCATGATTCCTGCATTAACAAGCAAGACGGTAGCATGTCTGGATCCATGGGTTTATGCCATCAATCATCCTAAATACCGGTTTGTAATTTTGTGATAAATTTTCTCTGTATATCATTTCAATCAACGTGTCAAACGATTCATAACTATTCACAAGTTTGTTGAATATGGATGAGAATATACCATGTTACTTTAATTTAACATGTACCTTTACTCCAAGATTGTCATTTATGTTGATAGATTGGAGCTCCAGAAGAAAATACCTTGGTTCTGTATACACGAACCTGACCCACCAGCAGAGAACGCGTCTAATGCAAGTGAAAAGACACAGAATGCTTAGTCCTGATTCCTGATGTACCTTTTTAATCATGGTCAAGATGTGTACCTGAACTTTGAAAGCTTTACGACATTACTATTGATACGGTGATACCTGCGCGTTTTAATACAAACGCGTACCCGTACTTTCAAGGTGAATTTATAATTGGATAGCCACATATGTCTGTACGTCAGATAAAATAGATGTTAGATTTAGTATCATCTCTTTTCATCTAGTGTTATAATAATATGAAGTAACATGTATGACCTTTATGAATGACGACGACCGATTATTATGAGTAAGCAATTCTACCAATCAGGCGCAGTCAAATTGACAAATATTTACTGTTTACACGTTCGTTTTTTCATGCCATGCTTGCCACTTACAAAGTTTGATAGAATTCAGTATTCATTTTTTGGCTATACAGTTTGATAGAATTTAGATGTATTTAGTTATGTTGTAGAAGTTTCAGTATAGATTACGCAGTAATTAGTTAAAAGAAGCATCATAAAACACTAAAAAAAGAGAAGCATTACTGAAGGTGAGTTACGTAAGGATTATTGAGGATACATAGAATAATATTAAAACGATGGCAGTTTACTTAGAAATAGTGTAGTATGCAAAAATTATTTAACACGAACAGTCGATTGGAGAAGCTAAACTGATGTGTGAAAATTGGTGCCGTTTACGAACAATTGAAATTGAGTTATGTAATAATGAATCATTATTTTCAATGTACAGATTAAACAAATAAATCAGACACAATTGGATCTTGTAAAAAAGTACTCGAATTTGATTAATATTAATTTATAAAGCGACATTTAATTTATGAACGACTAAAGGCAGACATTCAGATCCCGAATTGTGGTAGAACATTAATACTCTTCTTTAAAAATTCCTAACAATTTTTCCACACTGCTCGTTGTGTGGGTACAAAAGTTTTTAAAACCGTAAAAAATTTCTTTTTTCCGGAGGATTTTTTATTATTAAATTCACATTTTGTCATAAAATTGTTTTGTCTACAGAGTATCCGATTCCAAAAAGAAAAATTTCGCATCAGACATCATAGCATCATTCATTACATTACTTACGATTCATGAGAAGATCGAAGGTAGAATGGGGTAAAGTGATAATGGATAGCTGGTAGATGCAAGAATAGAATTTATGCATCTGAATAACAAATAATTCTCAAAGGAATTGGTGACAAAGTATTAAGTACTTTGTAGAATGGATATCTTTGTAGCCTATTTAAAATGTGAGAGCTTAACTGAAGTATTGAAACGACGGTTTGAATGCACTCTTCTATCTTGATTCCTTCCTGAACAATCAGTCTTTTTGTAGTCTGATTGAAACTATAACTGATACAGAAACGGGATGGGATAACAATGACCGAGCACGTCATAGTAAACTAAACAAAGCAATAGTTGATTTTCATGAATTTGACTTGAACAGCTACTTGTAGAAAGTATAATGCAATGGGAATTGGTGTCAATGACTGTTAGGTGCACTCAACTTTGTTGGGATGATGCCAATATGAAGAAGTGAATTCGGTGAATTACTAATGCATTTTCTTTACATCGATAGATACTCCCAACTCTTATATAATGAAGTGCATTATGACAATTGTTTTACCTCCGGATACGGTGTTGACATTTTATTACAAAGAAACTGTATTTATCGTGTTTTTAATTTGATTAATGTTATTTCCATTATACTTACTCTATTTACTACGAAATTGGAAATAGTGTGGCGTGGCATATGCCATTACATTAACACATAATAGTATTTTTTAATTATTTTATTCCAATTCTTTCCATTTGGTTTAGTTCTCTTCACTTCCCACCCCATTTCGATCCTCCACTCCCTCCACTGCTTCCACCAGAATTTTTACAGCCTGGACATTGCGCCTGGGTACCTACAGCCCCAGTTTTTGGACATTTTTGTCCAGATCCGCCACTGCTTCCCCAAGGACAGGAACCTAGTAGACGAATATTTCATACTTTCACTTAACAAATGCAAATCTAATATATGTTTTACTAAAAAATAGACTCCTCTAATGTATGCACTAACCTCCTCCGCTTCCACCGCCCCCACCCCCAAACGAAGAACCTCCTCCCACTCCTTTAGATGAAGTATCTTTGCTCGACATCACTGGAATCTGTCAGAAACTTTGGAATTCAAGAAGTCTTTGGATAGCTTAGATTTAGCCTGCTGCTTTTTCTTTCGTTCGTCTCAAGTGCTACTTAAAAATGAAATGAGAAGAAGTTGCAGTCTTGCAGTTCATCCACAATACATAAATTAAACTTGTTTGTTTACTCCCCAAAAGTTCTAGAAAATCAAGTCACTACGTATCAGCGCATTGGATGTTTATGATATGCATTGTTGATTGAATATACACTACGCATAATAAAATCCTAAAATCCAATATAATATTACAAAATGCTACAATCAACAATATAAATCCATGCAATCTGATATGATTTTAGGGTATGCATGATGAATGTTATAGGCATTATCTTGGTGTTGAGTGTACAAAAGTAAAATCCATCAGTATCCCGATCGACTAATCTGATATCGTATAAACCTGTTATTCTTGAAAGCGATGTCATGTTTCATGTATGCTATGTATTCATGTTGTTTATTCGGACTATGGACATCTAAGATTATAATTATTCATTTTTGACGAGCAACACATATGTATTGCTATTACTTCTACGTACTTTTACTTCGACAAACTGGACTTCAAGAAATTGTCAAAATATTTCATGTCACATAACATACATGTTACTTACTTACTTAAGTCTATTAGTAGTTTTCTGATTAGATATTACCAGTGGAGTACATTATTATAGTATAGTAACCTGAATATGAATGCTGTTTATACACTATTGGCATTCAAGTGCAGTCCTTTCTTGGCTTTCTTGTCCGTATCTCTAAATGAAAGGGTGATCATCATGTGAAGACGCATACAAGCTAGAAATTAAAAATTCACTTGTCACTCATGGGTTTTCTCCTGTTTTGATATGCATTCAATGCTAAAGAATTGCTAAAGATTGGACTAATAATAATGCAAGATGGTTTTATGAATGAACTAATAATATTCAACGATCATTATTAAATATTAAAGGGTATAATATATCATTTATTTTAGAATAAGGTTGTAAAGATTACTGATTGGTTATTTCAAAAGTGACTTATTTATGTATTCCCAAAAGCCCATTTTCAGTTCACGCCGTTAAATTATCTATTTTTAAATTTTATCTTCCATTTCATCAATAATATGACTCATCACTAATACTTAAACTACGTTAACATAAACGTATACGCGATACAAAAAAAAACTTAATTTCTTTATCGTATGTACAACACTGAACTACTTCAAATTCATAGAGGTTACTGTTTTCTTAAGGACTCTTGTATAAAAACTCAGTCTAGCAGCATTGAATATGTGTTGTATGGATATATTGGATGACTAAATCTAAACGTGTTTAGGCTTCAAACCGAAATCAAGTTGGTTTCCAGTTGGTATCCAGTTGTAACTATATTTTGATTGAAACCGCAATGCGCAATTAAGTCGGTTCACTGAGCACGTTGTCGTTCAGGAAGTTTGAGTTGATTTATTAATTCCATTAATGCGGCTTTTAAGTGATTTCGGAAATCTGGATTAACATCGTACTTGTGTCCTCGCTGTGCAGCATCTTGGATTAGACACTTCCACATGCCATCCTAAAACGTCAATAATATGATATACTATTAGAATTTATTAATTATTGAAGTGACAAATGCAAGCTAATTAAAATTGGACTACATACCACAAATTTTAATGTTTATTTTATAGAGGTAAATACCTGCGATAGACATCTTAAGTCTCCAATGATATACATCGAATGCTTCGCTCGTGTTAGTGCAACATTAAGGCGATTGGCAGATTTCAAAAAGCCAGTTCCATCAGTTCGAACGCAAGAGAGTATGACGATATCCCGTTCCTGACCTTGAAATGCATCTACAGTGTCCACTTGTATGTTTTTAAACATAGGAAAGGTTTTACTGTAAATAAAAGGATTTGCTACAAAATTGGTTGTTTAGAAAACGTCCGCAGATTTATATGTAATACTAATTACACCTACCTCTGTAAAGCGCTTCTAATTGAATGTCTTTGAGCAGAATAAGGAGTTATAACGCCAACTGTCCACTGTGTCTTAAGATTCGCTAAGAGCTGATGGACTGCATCCAAAACGATTTTCACAAGTTCAACTTCATCGACATTTTCTATTTGCCTATAATTATTTCATTAAAAGACTAATAATAATGACACGCAGTAATAGAGAACGCTTGGGTTGGTTTGATTTAATTTAACCTACTACGTACCCTTCAGTACTAGAACATTCCCGACCTGACGACAGATTAAGAAAATAGTACGATCTAAGTGGATAACCCGCTGGTCTTTTGTAATGAGATTCCAATTTCCCTTCGTACGAGAATACATTAGGAAATCGAACGATTTCAGCTTCCATTCGGTACTGTCGTTTAAGCATCATTACAGGACTCGTTAACCCATAGTCTTTTCGGCTATAATGTTGAAACAGTCTTGTAAACAACGACTGACCATAATTTTTCTTCTCAGCTTCCTAAAATACAAGTATGCGCGGATAACAACATAGTTTTTGCTAGATTATTAATTGTTCTTCAAACATTATGTAGCATAAACTAACTGAGGAAAGGACTGTGGCTCCTAATTGTTTCGGATCTCCAACCAAAATTAGTTTATCCAATTTCAAAACAACTGGCAGCAGAGTTTCTGGTTCCGTTGTTTGGGTAGCCTCATCAACAATGCAACACAGGATAGGGGTTTCTTCTTTAGCTCTGTTTTTTCAACAATCATTTTAGTATATAACTAGTTACTATCATGATCACAGAATCCAATCAAATTCTAGTAAATATTTTGACGAACTGTAATTTTCCAAAAGTATTTTTCATGAGTGAGTTGCTGCTCGCACTAAGAGTTGAACAAATTATGTCAGCGTCTCTGACAACATCATGCCTTGATCCTTGCCCTGGTGCAATTTTACCTTTTTTCTACAATTACAAGGAATCCAAATAAAACATCAGTATGATATCATCATGTCGTTGTCGTCATCAAAAAACCATTGGAAGTTACAGTACAGTTAACATCAACACATCGCCAAAAACATAGATCGTCTGTACATGTGACATGATTATTGCCAATACCATTGATCGCCTGCACATAAATATAGCATTAAATATCGACTGCTTGTATTCCAATTCCAAAATGCATTAAATATCATTAGTAGACGCTATTATAAGGCTCTGTCAGGACCTATAATTAAACTTTAATTATATGTCCTGGCTTTGTCATGAAACTCAATCTTAATTTTTTAGCTCCTATTCATTAACCAAAAAAAAATTCAGTCTATTTGACTATAGCAGTGCAGTGATAAGTATACAACAAAACCAAAAAGTAACAAATTGGTAACAATGAGAGTAAAAACTAGTCATGAATATCACTCATAGCCTGTGTTGTGCCAGAGTCACTGAAATGTTAAGTAAAACGCATTAAGCACGAGAAATAGCAGTATTTTCCCTTGAAATTATGCAAATAAACTTTTACACGAGTCAATCAAATTGCCAACTTTTATAGCAGATGTCGATCAAGTGGCTGGTGATCAAAAGAATGGTGAGCGACGAGCGTATGGTATGGTATGGCGATAAAAAACCGACAACGGTATTAATAATACCTTTGTCAAAGTAAGATCCTGAATAACAGATTCTTTTTTTCCTTCCAGATCTTTCAGCTCAGTTAGTAGGGAATGTCCCTGAATTGCGGAATAGTCCGGGGCTTTCCTTTTGGTCTCCAATGTATTTCTTTTTTCTTCAATTTCCAAATTTAATGTCTCCAACTACGGAAAAACAAGATCGTTACATGTTAAATCAAAGAAACATATAATACGATATGAATACTTAATACTTTAATATAATTCGTGTATCTTTACTTCTGCTCTTAAGGTTTTGCTGTTAGATTTAGCTTCGTCTTTTTCTCGTGAACGATAGCTAATTGTATATCTTTCTAGTTCCTTGGCACTTCCATCCCCGACTCTAATAATCTCTATCTTTTGGTCTATTCCAAACAAAAACCATTAAAAAATAATGTTCTCGCAACAAAATGTGAATATAAATAAATGAAGTTAAGTTCTAATACCTGTGACCGGCAATTGTTTGATTGCTTTCACTAATCTTTGCATTATTTCATCGATCGCAGCATTGGAAGGGGTACATACTAAGATTCGAGTCTTCCTCGTCCCGTATTTCTTGCGGTATGAGATCAGGAGCTGCAGGACAAGTGCTACAATAGTTGTAGTTTTGCCAGTCCCTGATTCAATTCAATGAAATTATACACATAATAGAATAAATTAAATTTAGAAAAGAGATGGCTGGCTTTATTCTGTACTGTGTACAAGGTATCCAAATTCCGTACCTGGAGGTCCATGCAGCAGCATTAACTCGGGATCCTTTGAAAATACTCGATTTGATATGTACCTAATCATGGACTTCTGCTCGACATTAAGCTATAAATGCGTAACATTTTGTCTTAAATCAATAATCCTATTAAATCAGAGATATACTTAGTTGTAGCGCAATGTAAGATGAGCCTGTGCATACCGAACGACAGATCGAAACCATCTCGTGATCACTCAATGGGGGGTAGTTAGGTGTCCATGGATCACTAATTTTTAACGGTGCTATTATATTTTTAAATAATCGTGATGACTGCAAACAGTTCATTGCACCAAATTCCCTAACTTTCGGCATAATGCAAGATATTCTGCTTATCTGACCAAGTTTATTAAAGTCGATTGTAAAGTGTTCGCTAAATCTGCACTGAATAGTTTGTTGAAATCGATAACCGCACGTACCTGCTTAATACAGTATGAAAACTATCAATGAAAAAACAAGAATTTCATCACAGAAAATGCATATAAATCAGATGAAAATGTTCTAATTACCTTGCTTTTTCAATCTAGTATCACAGTTCACTTTTCCACCGATTGCCTCCAACATCTCAGTGTTATAATTCACAATTCCGAAGATTTGTTTCTTTGCTTCCTTTGAACCTTTTTCCAGTTTTTCCACTCCATGAACGGTTAGAATCAAAAAATCTTTTTTGGAGGATCTATCAATAGCATGCTCCCACCAACCTATATAATAAATATACAAATTCCATAACTCAAAACGATTAATTTGTATCACTCCTGTTCTCAATACTCTTAGTAGAATCTTACTTTCGCATGTAATGCTGCACCAATTTTCATCACGCTCCATGTCTTTCTTACGAGTATTCTTTGGTATTGCATGTACCCAAAAACCTTCGCGTTTAATGTTCATAATTTTTACATCATACGTGGACCTAAGTTGTAAATAAACACATCCCAAAATCAGTTTACTTTTAAATTAATAAGTTCATTTTTAAACAAGTTCATAGAAATAATAACTTATGCGAATTTGCTTTAATTTTAAATCTTACGACTTTTGATTATTATAGAAATCCCGATTTTTCAACTTGCTTCCAGCAGCGTCACTAGTAATAACCTGCCAAGTCTCTGACAGTAGAAGTGGGTAATATGTATTCATGTAGTCATCATAGCTTTGATAGTTAACCACTGCAGAGCTAACACATTAAGTCTCCGATGATGGAAGATTTTAACACCGGCGGTGGTTTGTCATACTTTTTCTGTTCCTTTAAGTAATTGCATATGAATTGCGATTAAGTTACAGTTAAAGTAATCAGTTTTACAGAATTACTAATACTAGCAAACAGTATAATACCTCTAACCAAGCTGGCTTCCAAGTTAGAATACGAGTAAATACATCATCCTCACGAAGGTATGTTTTGTACTCTGACGAAGTACGCGATTTCGCAGTTACTGATAAAGACACAGCCGACTTTTCCTTATAAATTGTTTTCCCAATCCCACCTTGTGGGGATAATTGCACCCCTGCGCCCGGCTTCAGGAGGGCTTCGTTAGCGGCAGGACCATTACATCTTGTGCTGGGGCCTTGTACAGGAACATTAATACTTCGATGACTATCCATCGATCTTTGTTGATTAATCATGCCCCCTCGCCTTCGGGGATCAGTCATGTCCCCTTCAAGATTATTAACTTGATTCCGCTGATTATTCCCTTGACTAACATCTTGTTTAATACTGCAATTCTTCAATCCAGAATTGACAGTTGATGGTACTTTGAACGTGTGAGTGTCAAGTTTCTTTGAATCTAATGCTACAGAATGCGACGTGTGCCGTTCAAGATTGGAAGAAGGCACAGGAATTTTCCTTGACTCTCCATTTTCTACTGTTGTATTTTCCGTAGGCAGATTTGAAGGTTGGTTGGATTTGGATGCAACAGGTTCACATTCATAACACGTTTCCCCGTTATCTTTCGATTTTGATCCAATTATACTTTCCATAAGACCCTGATTCCTGTTACGAGAGGTAATTTTAATTTTAGCAGGCTGACTTCGCTTTTCCGGACTAGAGGCTTTATTATCCTTCTCTAATTGCTTCTTTAGTTCAAGGTCCTTTAACTTTTGATTTCGAAGTGTCTTCTGATCTTCCTTACTTAACAGCCTAAATTCTCGATCTGTAATAGGCGATTTAGTATGTACGTTGTGTGCATGTGTATTAGGCTGGGGGAGTAACCTTTTCAACTTTGAAACAAAAGGAGGCGGAGATTTTTGAAAATTCAATGATCTAGCTTGGGCTTTAACAGCATGTCTTGGTGGGGGCGCATCATTAAGAAGCATGATTCCTCTAGGCGTAGTTTTTTCAGGAAGGGGAAGGTCCTGTACAGTTGGAGGTACTTTCCACCCTATTTGGAGAAGTGGAAAGTAATTCGTCCATCTCTAAACCAACGTTATTTGAAGCTTCTGCTTCCACATTCTCAGTGGTGTTTCCTGTAATCTCCGGGACGTCCTCTTCAGCATCGGACAAGGGAGGAGAATGTAGCGGAAGCGTGGATCGCTTTGTTTTGTTTTTCTTATCTACACAAAAATAATAACACACCCAAAATTTTTTTTACAAACTCTACACTTTAAGCATAGGAATAAAAAAAGTGTAAGTGTAATTCTACCATTTTCAATATTTTCATCAGAACATTCAAAGGATGTCCGTACGTCAAACCCCTGTGATTTCAAAGCATTGGCAAATTGCCTTTCCATTCTATCTTTAGAACTTCGATTAATCTTATCCACTAATTCTCTCTGCATTAAATATTTACCCCCGCGATAAATGATTGCTTGAGGAATCAACACCCTTGCTTCGGATTTTAACACAATATTTTCGAAAGCTGCGGGATTGGTCGACCGATCTTGGTTGATTATTTCTTTGTAACTGGCGATGCTAATTGTTGCTGAAACATCTGCAGAACTTGAAGCAATGGCGCCATTTTCTGTGGATTTGCCCGTTTTAGCTCTGCTTCCGGAAAGCTGTCGATTAGTAGGTTTATTACTTAATCGCTCATTTATTTCACCCTTATCAGTGACTGCAGACTTGAGATCTGATGTGGAGTTTTTTTCGTAGTTGCTTACACTTTTGAGATTTCTTTGATTAGAGACTCCCGAATCTTCTAGCCCATCACTTGAGTCATCGCTACTGGAGCTGCTTTGGAGTTTAGATGCCACATCGATTTTAACGCGCTTCACAGATTTCAATTCTGTATCACTCATTACGCGTTTGTTAGTCGTCTTAACCTTCTGCAATGAATCACTTTTCGGAAGAAGTTTACTTGTCGATGGTATTGGAGAAATTGACGATTTAGATTTCTTATTGTTACTAACAATTCCAAAAATTTCAGAGCTTCCAGTGTCGCTATCAGTATCACTAGTATAAGTAAGAGATTTGAAAGGTTCCTCTGTGACTGGAGACGATTTCTTTTGCTGCTGAGTTTCTAAAGGTGGATCACTTATGACAGGTGTTTTTGCAACCAACGATTTAGAAAATATTGGAGGAGGTGGAACAGGAGGTCTATGTTTTCGTGGACTGGACGCGCTGGACGAACTGGTGGATGCGGTAGGAAACTCACCAACGATTTCAATCTCCTCTTCATCGCTGTTTTTCCTACTGCCTTGGACAACCTTTCCTCTGCGAGTAATTCCATTGGATACGGGAAGTGTGGACGGTTCATCCTCCAAGTCAATTACTTCTGTATTCTCTACATCTTCCTGAAAATTTATTGAGATTCATAAACAATTTATTTTTACCTTGGATCTTTGATATCATTTTATTCATGAGGTTGAAATTGAAAATACTTACTTGCTTAAACGTAAAGATAAAATATTGCGAATCTGTAATATCGTTGTTTGTATCTGCATGGCTGACTCCAAGACCTATCATGTCTCCGAATCTCAGTTCTCGCTCCCGGAGCTTGGATAATGATACCCCATTTAAGAACGTCCCATTTGTGCTCTGGTATAACGATAAAATGGTAACTACCACATCGGCTTGCGAAATAATTTGCAGGTTACAAGGAATTTATGTGATGAAAATAATGGAAATGAAGTCAAAGATCTTACCCCTAAATCTTTTAACCAGTACGCTTTATCTTTGCGATATATCTCACAATGAAATTTGCTAACATATTGCGAGTTGCAGGCAATTGGAAGCAGGTCCCTTTCCCATACTTGCGCCCCCCTCTGAATACGGAACTGAATCATACAATTAACAAAACAAAATATTAATAATTACGCCCATCGTCAATCCTTTGTCCTTTGACAGCGCACACAAGAAAAACAACGTTCAAAGTTAGACTACTTCACACCTTGGCCCAACTAACCTCATCATAGTTTTGATAAATTTTTTTCAATTGACAATTATTGATTTACATGATTCAAGTTCTTCTACATACAACATAATACATGGGTGATAGGTAAGTTGATCAGGTGGTTCATGGTATGGTGGTACTCTAGTACTCGTACTACCACTGACCACCGTGCATAGTGCATGTGCATCATACATGCCTGCCATGCCAGTCATCGTCATCAGTCAGTATATACTGGCATGGTCAGGCATCATCAATCATTGTTCATTAACGCCAGTACTAGTGACTAGCACCGCCACAAGCCCCCACTGTTCCATTCACCATTAGTTTAAAGCCTTACTCA
>JAANSM010003915.1:0-12118 GCA_036850725.1 Orchesella villosa | reverse complement strand
ACTGCATGCTCCAATCACACACAGGCTCAAACTTATCATTCACACACGCACCATCAATAATAATATCCACCTTAAAACCCAGAAATTATCTGGTTGAACTTTATGTTCAAACACACACTTGCATGCAAGTGTTTATTTTATTTCCTAGATAGAAACCCTTTTGGATAACAATAGAGGATATATATTTTTTTCCCATTCCAAACTTTTTTTCTATTCTTCCTCAAAAAAAGTTCTTGATAACAATACCGAGCTTTGACTTTGAGTCAAGTAGCTACAGAGCTAGATTTATAAAGCAGGAGAGTGAGCTTCGGGAATGGATTTATTCTTGGTATAGCTCTAGGGCGGATTAGGACCAGGACCTTTTCTCAGTTTTGTAAACCCAACTGTGTGTCCAATGGACATATAATACTTTTTTAAACCCACCTGCAAAGCAGTCACACACGTATCCCACTTTATTCTATCGTATATCTAAAAGCTCATACCCAAAAAAAGAAAGGACGAACAAAAAACATCACACAGAGAGAATGAATACCTTTTTCCCAAGTTCTCAACAAAAGGCCATTTGCCTCCTGCCAGTTTCAATACTTGTTGCTTGCTGTGATATTATAACCCATTTATTACCCTATCTTATCTTTTTACAACGTAACCAATACATTTTTAAACCGAGTTCTCAAAATTGTATATCAACTCAATAGTATGAACACAAATCTATGTATATATATAATTTTGAATATAAAATGCTCATACATAAAAAACACGGTGGTTGGTGGTGTGGATGAGGATGGAAGGTGAAAAAGGCAACTCTCAAACTCTCAACTCTTCTCTCTCTCTCTCTTGCAAAGGGTACCTTTTTTGGAACTGGTGAGCAGCAGACAAACAAGCCACACAACAGAACAATGATAGCAACACCAACAACTCAAGTGATATGCGATAGCATTCACATCCAAACACATATAGGGATAATATTATATGCATTAAAGGTTACATGCAAGTTTTTTAACTGTTTGAGCAACTCCACTGCATCTAGCATTGATGATGATGATGGTGATATGCAGCACCAAAAAGTTAATGAAAACGACTTGTTCCCGTTTATGAGATACACCTATTATGCCTGTCCACTTGGTTTCCTAGATTAGATATACATGACTGGAGTGAGAAATATATATAGAAAGAAGCAACACAAAAAACAACACAATGCAACCTACAACCTAATTCAGTGCTTCATCTACATATCTCTATATACAATAGAATTTTCACGTTGGAAATGGAGAGAAGTAAAAAACCCGGCTTTAAAACTAAAAAGAAATTACATTTTATACATTATCTCTCCTCTCATGCCTTCCAACCAAAACCAAAGTTACATGTTCGCTCAGAAATGCTAAAGGCTAAACAATCGTGATGATGATGATAATATGTAGATGCGTTATATTATATTGTATACATTTACCAAACCACTAAACCAATCTCCTTTTTGATTCTGCTTTTGCTCACGATAATATTTAACACAACATCTAACATTGCATTGGTGTCGGTCGGTAATAAAAAAACTCCATGAAAGTCAAAGCGCTTATATATATTTTTTTTTGTGAGCTCGAGCTCGTGTATATTTGGTACATATATCTCCTACTACCAACTACGGATGTGTGTTATCTCAATCTCCGAGATTAGTGTATTGCTTGCATGATTATCGTGGATGGAATTAAATACAGAGAACATGGCTAAAAGGTTGATAAGTTATTTCACACCTGTGTTGAGTGTGTGTGCTCACTTATTCACATCCACATCTTTGCTGAGAAAGCTTTTATTCTGATTCAGAATTTCAGATGCATGCGAGATCAATGCGAGATGTAATGTAATGAATACAGAAGGAGAAAAAAGTATATCTTTATGTTCGACACTATCATGCATTTTGGTTAATCTTTACACGGTGAGGTGCAAAAGGAAACACGCATCCAATTAATATTTGATTGGCTCATTAAATGGAGATAATATATGACATTGTTGTAAAAGTAAAATGCATAACTTGTAACTCCAATAAATATATTACTTTTCTCATTTCGTGAATAGGAAGAACGGTTTCTTAAACACCTGGATCGCTATAAGAAACCCTATGAATATAAATTAAATGGGAAGTTGAAGAAGTATAGAAATGCATATAAATATGTAAAAGTATATCTTAGAAATACCAAGAAAACCGAAATTTATTAGTTTGGGAAAATAATCTATTTTTATACTTTTCTTTTTGTTCCTCAACTTTTTGAATGACAGCAGGATGGACGGGTGGATAGTTAAGAATGACAATGAAAAGCTGTTTCGTTTCTTTTTCAAATTTAACAACTNAAAAGCTGTTTCGTTTCTTTTTCAAATTTAACAACTGCTGCTACTTCTCCTCACTGCAAAAGTTTTTCATTGCATTGCATTACTTTTATAACTAGTTTCGGAGTTTACTTGCTTTTCTCCCAAAAGGGTCGAAAAAGGAAACGCGTATATAAACATCGAACATGAAAAATTGACAAAGCTGATATGATGTCCATGCGTTTTGCTCGTAACAAAAGAGGAACAAAACAATTGTTTCCTGTTCCTTCTGATTCCTTGTCAGAATTATTTCTTTTGAGCTTTATATATATACACGCTCGGCTTAAGACACATTGATCGGCACAACTCAAAAGACTTTTACGAAAAGACCTTTTGTTTGTTGGTGCTGTGAACAATTGTTCCTTGTGTACAGAGCTACACAGCTGCATGCTCCATGTTATTGCTTTTCTTTAGCAGTAAAACTTTTATGGATATTGGATATATATGTGCGGATTATGATTTTTGAAAAGTATCAAGGATTTGTTCACATCCATGTTTTTCCTTTTGCTGTGTATTATATCCACACTATGGTTATGGATGTTATCAAGGAGCTTTATGGTAATATGAAGAAATATATTGCCCTTGTTGGATTTGGGATGATGAGAAAGAGAAGAGGAGTGGGTGAAGAAAATGAAGAAGGACAAGATTTTATTGCAGTTGGACGTACGTTACGAGTTATAATATGATCCTCTACGGTCCTAACTATTAAGGTTGAGAGATAGAACAAGATTTTCTTCTCACCGCCGCTCTGCGGCCCTTCGTTTTTCTTCCTTTTTTGGAAGACCACTTGTCAACTGTCAAATCATCTATTATTATTGTTGTTCTGTTAACTTGCAGCAGGTACATGTGTACCATCAAATAGCAGAACCAATATGTGAACTAGTAGTAAAGTATTATTGGTGGTGGCACAAGAGTATGTTGTAAACTCATAAATGAAAATCCGTAAAGTTTTCAATCTTTCTCTGACAATATAATAAATTGTATGAGAGATGATGAATCTGTATATTCTACATTATTCTATTAGGAATTCTTTTTGAATTCAATAGGTAAGTATATCGGTTGGTGGCAGTGGCTGAAAGAGAGATATTGAATAGAAGAAGAAGAGGAATTGAATCAATAGGTCAGGTCACGGTCAAGCGTTATGTTGATGGATGAAGATTAATATGAATATGATGATGAGCATGACACTTGTTATCCAATTCACATTCTCAGCTCTAATGTTCAATCAACATTGACAGTGACTGACGAAGAGAAAAATGTTGGTAGGTTTCTGTTTGTAGATTGTATGTGTAGCTGAGAAGCTTGGTGTATTGATTCTCTCATATTTTTGCTGTGGTGAAGAAAAAGACATTACAAGGAGCAAAAATGCATGTCACCATTCAATCATATATTTTCTCAAAAAAGGTTTCAGAATGGGTGACGTGCAGAAGCTCAAGCGACATTTTTTTGTCAGGCATGACATATAATCACAATGCATATTGACAATCAACATCAACGTGACTTCAACATGGCATGCCAAAGACAAGCAGATAGAAAAACATGGTAAAATGGGGAATTTTTGTTACTTGTGTTAAACACAAGGTACGAGCACTAAATAATTTTGAGTGAGTGGTATTGAATTATTGGTGATGTGAACGGGGTATTAAATATTTTACCATACAAATGTCAACAAGGAATGTGAACAATTAAAATTAAACGTTTTTGGCAGCGTTGGGAAACTGAGACTTTTAAGTGGTGTTTAGTTTTGCTATTGTGTCAAATGCATTATAGAACGTCGTTATACTATTTTACGGGGTCGGAGTAAATTACGTAAACACAGGTAATTGGCTTCCATTGCACTTATTAAGTTTTATTTATAGTAAACGTTACTTTCAAACAATCAGTTAAATACATTATAAGGTAAGGTAGATATTCAGATGAGCAATGAAGATCACACTACATATTTCCATTTCATTTTAGCTTCTGCTTCTACAGATTCTCCTTCCTTCGATACCTTGATAAAAACTGCTTCTTCAGCTTATTACTTTGATTCTACGAATGTACTCTCATACACCACGAAAACATCACGAATCTCACATTATCTCATTTTCAGCATACAATTCAATAATGCATCGTGCGAGTGCGGAGTGCCTTGCACACTCACACACATCCCATACCAATCTTATTCCCTCTTCGTCTCTCTCTCGCTCTCTCAAATAAAATATATTATCCCAAACAACCCTCAATTTCTTTATACACAACAATCTTTTTCTCAAAACTCCAAAATTAGGTAATTTTGTTCCGCAGTGATAATATGCATTGCACATCGGCACAGCACACACATCACATCATCTCTGTGGTTGTGGGTACCTTAAGTGCATCTCCACACTATGTATTATCTATTTATCTAAAACATGTAATTTACAATAATGCCATGTGTGATATACTTACCGTTCTCCTTCATAGAATTGTATGATCCTTCCAAAAATGAAATCTTTATTTTATGTTATCCATTCCCAAACTTGGTGTTTACAAAATCCAATTGCACAAAATTGATAGTTCCCATTTTGATCGTGTTATTATCATATCACCAAGCAAAAACTCAAATTAATTGAAATATTTCACGAAAATACTTTTATATAAACACACTTTCGCGATTCCATTATTCATTATTCAATATCCAAACTGCCGGCATACATTTTCACAATTTAGGAACATAAATACACCTTTCTTCCTTCCTTATTCAAAGCTAACTTGCTTATCTTCACTTTTAATTTGCTTATCTTAAGCATTCTCTTGTACCCGCACTTGCTAAGATAGCGATAAGAACTTTTTTCAATCCTTCTGTTTTTTCTTTCTCGCTTCTCCTTCAAATATCTCCTTCTAAACTTCACTCTCACTCCTTGTGAGCTTATCACTCCATTTGTTATCTTTGTGTCTTTGCACAACCACTCCACGTAAGAGTGTCACAGGTCAGGTCACTCCCCAATTAAACTTTTAATCTTAATCCTTTCCATTATTTGTGAATTTCCCCAAATAAATAATATGTGTGCGTGCATATCCACGCATGAACATGCATGGATCTCGGACCACTATTGTGTAAAGACTGAAGTTGAAAATGTTTGTTGAAGTAGCTTAAAAAGAATAGGTTTTCTTGAGAATGAGAAAGGTACACACATATCATCATTATTGAATTTAAGTCAGGCAACAAAACACACGTAAAAGTACGCTGTATATAATATAATACATACATACAATGTTAACATAGGGCATACTTGGTCATATTATTCAACATTGAAAGAGGCAAGGGATACGTGTAAGGCGTAAGGAACATAACACCTATTCAAAAAATCTGAAATACAATACTCGTAGAACCCAACACGAAACTGGATAATATGCATATAACGTGCACTATATCCACATAAAGGTAAAGTTTCACATGTTTGCATGAGTTGGTCTTGGTGTGATGTGAGCGAGGAGAACGAAGAGGGTTGAAAATGAAAAAAGGAAAGAACGAAAGAAGGGTAGGTAGGTTTGTATTCAACCATCCATCTCTTCTCTCTCTCTCTCTCCAGAATGCCGTGTAAAATTGAACACACACACATGTACCTACCAGCAAAAGCAAACTATGTATACATTGTTCGTGTAACTGGTTTCATGTTATAACTGAGAATAATACAAAGGGAGTCAGTCAAACGAATGAGAATTTTTCCTCTTCTTCCTTCGTCTTCTTCTTCTTTTCAGTGAAGAAGAAGGATGAAAAAAGCCGGGCTCAAAAAGAATGAGAAGAAGGAAGGGCAGAAGAAGATGGTCCATCAAACTGTCCGTCCATAACACTCCAATCCTCCTTAACAATACTCCATTGCACATCAACTCAAACTCAACATCATCATCATCATGAGCTTACAATATACATTCCCCACTCGTTTTCGTTTCTTCCAATTCTCACATTTTGAAACGGCTCAAGGATTCTCAGGGATGGAGAGAGAACAAGAGAGGATCTTGACGAAGCAAGTTTTTCTTTTTCTTTGAAGACATTGGAAAAGTAAGAAAACCCTCTACTCTAACCAACCGTGCATGTTATGCATGCATCTATAGCTTTACACAGCAAGTTAAGCAGCAACCCTATAAAAATTGAATAGAATTCAATACACTTGACACAGTCAAGGCTGAAACGCAAGACTTTGTTGCTGGGCTTGGAGGAATGAGATGATTGTATGTTGAATCTGTTTACTTGCATGCAGCTGTTTTGAATTATATACACAAAGCATTCTATTTTCTTTTGCATGGTCCTCTCCTCTTTTTCACTGGAACTTGAAGACGTGCCTTCTTCCTCCGTTCTCGACTTACTTGGCTAAAATAACAAAAAAATATGCATTGCCAAGCACTTACTCATGATGCTATGCTACCTTTACCGGCTTTACCCCATAAAACCATCCATCCATTTTAGGTGCTGAGCAAAAGTAAAGTGCATTAGGTTAGAATTGAATTGCTATTTCCCTTTTTTTATTTAATATATTATTTCTTGGAGCTTGTCAGAGGTTACAGAAACTGAGAAAACCCACTTGCAATGTGATTCCTGCTATGATGTGATGATGAGAGGAGAACTAGCAACTTGCTCCTTCGAGTATGGGAAGCAATCCAATCAGGGGAATTGAAAGTGCAACAAAGGTCGACTTTTCTCTCTTTACGCCATGTATGATGTGAATATGTGAAGGAGTGTTGTGTAAGCTCAACTTGAGCTTTATTATTACTATTACTATCACACACAACCTACCAACTACCCAAGCAGTTGTAAGAAATAGTCAGGAAGGTAATATGACAGCGACCTTTTCTCTCTCTCATAAATAAAAAACGAGAATGCACAGTTTTTCCTTTACTACGAACGTTATACTCTTGCATGGATTACATACATATATGGATGCATGATTTTGGTGTGGTACTTTTTCCTCTTTGGTAGTTTGGTACTGAGAAAAACAATATTGGAATCTGAGTAATAAGTCCATCAGAATAGATTAAAACTTTTTTCTTGTGAGCCTCTCTGTCTGAAAAGTATGTTGTGTAAAGGAAAGAAAACGAAGGTTTCCAATTTGAAGGAAAGAAAAGAAGTATAAGAAAACGGTTCTTCAATTCTCTTACAGCTTTTTTTGAGTCTTCCTTTTGAAATAATGGAAAAGAGAAGAATAAAAGGAAGAGCAAAGAAAAAATATATTGCTTTGGATTTGGGATCTTGTAGAACATGACCGCTTTTGTTCATCGACACACCAGTATTAATAGTACAGCTTGTAAGAAAATAAGAGAAACTGGAAAGGGGTATAATATTATGTCCGTATTCTCCATGCTGGTATATATATAGTTATTCATTGGATGCATGTACATTGTCTCTTATTATGTATGTTACTGAAAGAAACAAGCTGGATTGAAAACAAGTCTCCGTTTCGTCTTTGACAGCTTTGAGTAGAGAGAAACACATGGAATGGAAATGTAGCCCCTTGCTTCCTTTTTAATAATGTTGCCTTTTCATTTTCCTCTTTTCAAATCTTCATCTCATCTTCTTGTTCTCTTCTCATCCCCCATCTTGTATTCGTCAGTTTTCTAGAGAATCAAGAAATAAGTGGAGAAAAAAAACTGACGAGAGTGTAATGAAATGTGCTCAGAACCAATTATTATTACTGTACCACAAAAAAATAAATAAGAACATCTCGTATATTTCTATTTACTGCTGGTAAAACTTAGCTCCATGTTTCATTTGCATTTCCTCCGTTTGCTAAATATAAAACGGTACAAACGTAATCCAAGTTTTGACATAAATCACAAAATCGCGATTTGAAAATATTACAACGGCGTTATATTATTTCTTTACACAATAAAAAATTCATATTAATAACAGATGGTACAACAGCATAAAACGTAACGACAGTTAAGAGGTTTTAATTGCAAATGTAGGTTATAAAAAGTACTCAATTCGAATTCTACTAATCAACTTAACCTTCAATTAGGTACGTACTAATATGATAAGAAATTTTAGCAGCGAAAACCACGCGTGAGCACAGATTAACTGAGCTCTATGATAAGATTAGGCTCGTTTCTACAACGTACCCTTCCAACTACGCTGATATAACAATTTATATGAGCAAAGTTTATAGTTAGCCAACCCACACATGACATAACAGAAGTGGACCCGATCGCTGATAACAAAGAGAAACGGAATGATGCAAGCATATAAAGGAAAACCACTTCTTAGCTTGAGACCAAGATGCTGGTCTCAATCTCTCAATGCATGGTGTCCTCTATCAGTGAAATTCTCAGATACCCAAATCTTTGTAGAGTGATCTGAAGATACAGAAGACAGAAACTTTGTTGTATAACATCCACTTACAATTAGATAGGCAGGATAGTGATAGGGTAGTAGTAGTATGGCCCATGGCAAAGGAACGAAACACTGCTTCTTTTTCATCTCAGTTTTTAGGAAGGGAAAACTGGAAGCCTTCTTATAAGAATCTCTCGTGGAGAAGGGAAGAAAACTAGAGAGAGGAGGAGGGTGAGCGTGTAATATAATTTATAATTCTTAGTGTTTAATAACAAAAGGCTGCCCTTCTATTACTTAAAAAACCGAGCTTTTGCTTATAAAACCTCCTCTGCTTTGAAATGACTACCACGTAATATCATATCACGGCAAGTTTAACAACAACGTTTATAAATATAAATTGTGGGTCTTGCTCAACCTTCTACCTCTCTCTCTCTCTCTCCCCGCTTGTCATAATGTAAGCATAAGTATATTTATCCCTTTTTCTTTAAACCAGGTTCCATGCGATGATGTCTGTAATAACTAATATGGGATGAACACGCACACAAAAACTTGCTCTCCCTATATATTCACTATATAGTACCTCGACATCGACTGGAATATCATGAATACAACTCTTTTTATATAAATCAGGATATACTCTTATTCACACTGTATTACATTCATCTCCATCAAACTAAGATATAAGAAAATACTTGATTATTTCTTAAGGCTTCACATTTCTCCCTGTATATGTAGTCACAAAAATGTACATGTGTCTAATGTAAACTCATCCTGAGATCATCTTGCTCAGGATCAGAATCATCATCGCATCGTCATCCTCCTCATGATGATGTTGATGCTCATCTCATCTCTGCTCTTCAACTGCTTCCAGAGGCCATCATCTTATCTTGCTAACTAATCGGTTTTATCTTAGTATTACTCAACCAAAACACCACCATCAATATAAAAAAAACTTTATATTTTATCCTTTTATAGATATCTTGCATTAATGCTTACTTCTTCGAAACTCGCATGGCATGATCGTATATATATGAATATTATGCATATTTTTATTCCACGTACCTTGTCCATATCTCATAATATGATGTAAACTCAACAGTAATAACAATAACAACAATCATTTCTCATCTCTGCTTCGTCTTCCTCAGTCCCCAACTTTTTCTAATATTAAAAAAACATTCAAGTTTGCTGACTAAACTCACATCCATGCAGCAGCCTTCCCATCACATCCTTTTTCCCCACTGCTTCTCTCTTCCCTCGTTAGCTACCTTTTGCTATGTGTGCCTCTGGCCATTTCCACTTTTTAATTTCTTGCATGAATAAAAATGTAGATTGTAATGATTGTGCATGCATTTTAAATTAGAAAGAGATATGATACGATACGATACGATTTGAAAAAAAAAATAACGAAATGATATGTGTACAGTAAAGCAACAGGATGATTTGAATATTCTTCTCATTTATTCAGTTGACTATCAAAACATCAATACTTAATCGTATGCGTGATGCTCAATTTTTGTTATCTCTTCGTCTTTTGTCTAACACTTCCCCTCTCATCATATCCGAATAGTTTATGCGTAACATTTTTTTCAAAGGTACAAGTTTCCTAATCAGGATGATCTAAAGTCTTGGTTAGATGTTAGACTGCCCATTTCATATGTTGAATTTTTAAATTTAAAGTTATCCCTTATTTCCACTTTCAGAACTGCCAACGTTTCTCTACATTATGCATCCGTATGAATGATATAATGTATGTAGAAAAGGGCTAGATATATATTAAAAAATGTGAATTTATGATGGAATATTAGTGATTATAACAGGTGGTGGTGCGAGAGGGCTGACCCTGAGAAACTAAAAGGCAAAAAATGAGATGCAAAGAATAGATTAGAAATATGGTTATTGTGCATACGCATAACCACAACATTGTGTTGGGGTTAAGGCTGAAGTGAAACTTTTTTAGGGTTCAAATTAGAAGAAAAAATAGGCATGTTCCGTTTCTTGACCACACCGCACCGCATATGATGCGGATGCTGGTTAAAAGAAGGCAACGCAAGTAAATGGACGAACGCACATTTGTTCGAGTTTGAGTGCTATTTATATGTGGATACGCATGTTTATCTACTTTATTTTTTCGCTGCCTGCATACGTTCTTACAGGCAGGTACGCTTTTTATAAACAACTTTTTGAATCGTTCCTGACAGAGAAATTTCCTTCCTTTGGGCTGCTCCATCATCATCATGATCAACAAGCGTTTTCCTGAGCATGAAAGGTTGAATATATATTATTCATTCTAATATACGGCTGTTTTGTTGTAAAGCTTAATAAAAATGGGAAGATGAAAAAGCTTCAAAACTGCGGTGCAGAGTGTGGACTCCAGCAGAGAACAATAACACGTCTGGAAAACTAATTTTTATTAAATGATTTATATTCATTGAGGGGTTTGTAAAGATGAGACCGGAATAAGGGATGTGTGTGTACTTTTTATGATTATAAACATGCTCGTAGTATTACATCCATTTAATATAATTTTTTTATGAAACATAATATATGTCAGACAAAATGTCTTGAGTGGTGCCTCTGTGACCAAGTCCGGTGCATTCCTGAAAGAGGAGGCGAGCAGCTCACCTCGATCACCAAGTGTGTGTGAGTAAAAGGAATGAAAATGAAATGGGAATTTTTTCATGAGAATGAATCTTGACTGCAAAGTGATTCTTTGGAATTTCTTGTTCAAGTTCAAGTCAAACATACTTAAATTGGCAGAGGATTTTCATGTCATAATTTTTAAATAATATTTACAGTTGAGTGAACACTGAACAGCAATAATGATAATTAAAAAATAAGTATTAAAAAACAAATTAAAAACAAAAAGCTACATAATTAATGACGCGGCAAGTCAACACTCAAATCTGCAATGACAAACGAAGAAACTGCCCACACCGCCGTGCACATATCTAACTCGTCGGCATTCTCCACTGTCATTGTATCCCCTTGACTGTGATGAAACCAAAAATATTTTTCATTCGCGTTATTTAAACTGAACCCAGGAACTCCTTTGTCAATAAAGTAGCCAATATCTGAACCAACATCTGATGAAGCTCTGAACGTCGTAGCGTTAAGTGGAGCTAACAGCTTTACAACTTCCTTGACAATGCACCCAGCCGCTGATGAACCTGCAAAGTCTAGTCCAAGAGGTTTGAATGTGCCAATGTCAGACTCGAAAACAGCATTGAATTTCTCCAACTCTGACAAATGTTTTTGAACATATTGCTGAGCTCCTATTAAGCCGAATTCTTCAGAGGTCCAGAGAATTGTGCGGAGTGTGCGGCGAGGTTGCAACTTTAGGAAGCGGAGTAAGGCTAAAGCTTCAGCGGAAATGAATGCTCCACCGCCATCGTCCATCGCCCCTTGACCAACGTCTAAACGATTTTAATTATTTCTCAAATTTCGACTCCAGTTTGCTAGCTATGTAATTAT
>JAANSM010003914.1:0-12119 GCA_036850725.1 Orchesella villosa | reverse complement strand
GCATGACCCATAAGACCCAAAGGTGAATCCTCCAGCCTTAAGCGTTTTATTAAATAAAGGATAATTAAATAATAAAATCGTTTATAAGGAATATTGAATCGTGTGACTCGCCATTTTGTCAATATTGTTCAATAATAAAGATATTTTTATTTGTCAAACTTGTTTTCTTCTTTCTTTTTACTCAAATTTTAATTTTACGAACTTTTCACATTTGTCAAATCGACTATTTGTCATTGTGGAACCCCTTTACATCTACATTCACACCACATCTGCTCGGAGTTGGCCGTGCAATGGGCTATTGCAGCTATACATACTGAAATTACATAAGACACTAGCATTACTAGCAAGCTTCCATGAAGCATTTCTAGTTGTACAGAAAATATCCCGTCCCCAATTTGGATTCTTTTTCCATTCTAAGAGAAAGAGATCGATGCTATTCATACAAACCGTTCATCATTCGCACACCTTCAAAAGAAGATCAATGAATTATGAATTGTGCTGTCTATACGCATTAATGATAGATGTGCCCAGATTTATGTATGTACGTCCGAAGATGATTTCTTATATATATGATGTAGTGAAAATCACTCATGAATTTACATTGTGCATATTAAAAACGTACTATACTTTTATATCTATTATTCATATACATCATGCATTTAGGTACACGAGAGCTTAAATATTGCAGCTATTTCCATCTCAGAAGAGGCAATAAAGAAACCAACACGGTTTAAAGAAACCAACACGGTTATAAGATACTGTGCGAGTTCATTGTTTTGAAGGATATTACGTAAGATCATGCACAATAAAGACAGGAATCTGTTCTCGGTGAAAGTTGCGCAGCTTGCTTTTACTACTATGCTATACTTTTACTATCTGTATGAGAGCACGAACGGATGTAGACTGTTGGGTAAACGAGGACGATGAGATGAATTGCGTATCCCGGGTCTTTTGTAGTGCAATCTATAAAGGAGGTCGGAGGATTGTAGCCCTTGATGCATTTCCTACTATATTAGAGGGTTCAGTTCTGCATTGGAGAGAGTGTGGAAAGCACTGCACCAAAAAATTTAATCTGCACTAATCCTACAGAAAATATAAATCTGTGCAGGACACAGGATGAGCTCTAATAACGTTATTAAGTGCATGTTACAAATAAACTCAGTTGGTTTGCTTCGTCCTGCTTTTGGTGCTAGTTGCTGGGAAGTGGTGGAGAGTGAAAGTATGTGACAGCTTTTGAGCTTGGTTGTAGCAGCTGGTGCTGGTAACCCATTTAGGAAACTATGTTTGTGGACGTAAAATAATATGTGGCTAGAGAAAACCATGAAAATCCTTCCTTTGTTCATCATCTTATTTTTCTTTTCCGGTGCAATAATTTTTACTTATCTTGCATGGACGACTCTGCGTGACAGGGATGATCAAACTGCTTTCTTCACGGTAAAAGGACCAAGAAGAACTTTCGTCCTTAGCGATGGGAAAAGTGGCTCAAGCCAGATAGCAGAGGATGAGAATGAAAATGACGATGGTTTGGGACTGCTTACCGTCAATGAAAACGAGCTTCTTGGCAGTGATATGCAAAAGAAGATTGAGATTTTGAAGATGAGAGTTGTTTCAAAATTACGAAGACATATTTTGGATGGCTCTAAAGTGAAAGGTAATTATTTTAAAATAGTACTTTATCTTTTTCAATACAAATGATGTAAAGCAAATTTTCAGAACGAAATTCATTTTCCAATTAGGTCACATAAACCATTATGGAGTCAACTACACAAAGCTGAAATCAAAAGTGAAGGTGAACCAAGCAGCGGTATTGTGTCGAATTAAAAAAGTGAGCATGGGAGTTTTAGACCAATCCTCAAGTCCCCTATTTGAAGGGGAACGGTTTCCAGCTGAACCATTATTTAGCTCTGAAGCAGAGGAGAGGAGCAGATTTGAATCTGGGTACAGTGGGGATACTCAGTCATCATCTGACTCTCGAAATAGAAACACAAGTCCTCTGTATCGATCCTGTGCAGTCATTCCTAATTCAGCAGCTTTAGATGGTGCCAAACATGGAATTGACATTGGTAATACCTCCCTCAAACAAATAACATGTTATTTTATGTTACAAGGAATCTTGTGAGATATGCCTTTTATAGCTTAGTACGACATACTTTACAACCCTGCACCTAGGATGCTGGGATGGAATGACTTTTATACATATTCTCGGAGCGAGTGCACAAGAGAAAGATGGTCATAAAATGTTTATTTGATTTCGCTTTGTAGATTCACATGACTTCATTCTACGCTTCAATAATGCACCAACACAAGGTTTTGAGGATGATGTTGGAGCATTGACATCCATGCGCATTATTAATTCACAAGTAGCAACAAAACCTACTTTCGGGTTTCCTACAGCGTCTTACTACACAGACATGGTTAAAGTCGGTCCAACCGCAAATGGAATTCTGAAACGTAGTACAAACTCATCCAATGTTCATTCGAATGCAGTGAGATCTTCTTTAAGGCCAACTCCTCTTGTTGTCAACAATTATGATAGCTTGTGGGAAGCCACAAGAAAATTCCTCATTTGGGATCCATGCAATTATGGATCTTCCATTGAACAAGTAAGTCAATACAAAAATATGCAAATGCTCCAAATTAGACAAATTCCAAATGGGCAACTTATTCAAATACCTTTCTTGACGCTAAACTCTTATCAATTTGAATCGGACCTCAAACAGTGGTACAAAAGTCCAGATTTCCCATTGTTTGGAAAATACTTCAACATAACCTCATCACAAACCATGCGTGATCGTAATCGCTTCTACGTTCTTGACTGTCGTGTTATTTGGAAACTTTGGGAAATCCTTCAAGAATTTTCTTTTACTCGCATTCATGGGACTCCACCAACTTCAGGATTTATAGGTATTTCAACAGCTCGTAAATAAAAATCAGTGGAAAAAGAAATTATCATGTTACTCATGTTTATGCTCAAACTCGTAGGTATCATTCTCGCATTGCAAAAATGCGAGCGAGTAAATGTGTACGAGTACATTCCTTCAATTAGGGAGTCATCACGCTGTCATTACTACGGCCTACGAAACGAAACGAATCCCTCCTGTACCTACGGCAGTTGGCATCCCGTGTCTGCGGAAAAACTGTTCTTTTTGGAGTTATCTGATAGTACGGATAAGCAAATTTTTATGGACGGTGTGCTTAGCATTCCAGGTGTTTCTAAGGTCAAATGCTAAGCACCATACATTTACAATCAATAGGAAGTTTCACCTGCTATGCTGTTATAAAAATCAATATGTGTCCATTTGTTAAGGATAACAACATATAAGGCATCTAGCAATACTTTCAGTAATAGGTTCAGCAAGCAGTCTGGAAAATGAAAAATCATAAGTTGTAACTTGTTCATGCAAAATACAAACCTCAAAAATGCAAAGTGCATACTCACTGAGCATCGAAGTTGTAAAACTAACAAAGTCTTGTATCGTATAAGCAGAACTTTTCCTACTGTTCCTAAATCCCCGTTTAGATGTTACTCTTAAGACGATATATTATTAGCATTCTAACATTTCCCGACTCCAGTTATTGCCCTCTTGTCTCTACTCACTCCAAGTTTTGTACCTTTTTGTCCTCCTGATAGAAAGCTCAATTTTGTGACGCTCAAACCGATTTTTACTACATTAGTATAGATACCTATGACCAATACTCCTTGTGACTAATATTCAATACCTTATCAAAATTAATCAATTAAAAATACAATGAGATTTTAAAGAGATTACACAGAAAAATTTGTTCAAAATATAAGAACGACCTTTCCATTTTTGACAGTATTACTCTCTATATTACATTTATAACCTAAAGTTGTTCAGAATGGCCAGGGTAAATACATCTGATACTATCCTAGCAGTCAGTTTCTTTAAATTTTCTCTTCGAATTTTTACAATTGCATTGTTTTTGGGATTTTTTCAACCAGTGTATAATGAGCCTAAAAATTTGTCGTTGCCAAAGCCAGCTCTATGTGCAGCTAGAAAAACTCATTTTCGATTAGGGAGCAGTGGCTACTATGTATCATGGTTAGAGAAAGATACGCGAAACTTATTTCTTAACTGGTTAGATGCCAGAAACTGGTGTCGCGATAGGTGTATGGATTTAATTAGTATGGAAACTGCGGAGGAGATCCGAAAAGTTAAGCAGCTCATGAAGCAAAGTAAGTGTGGCCCACCTTGGGATATATTGAAATGAAAGCGCAGAAGCAAACTATACCGTTACCATTTAATTTATTAATATCTCATCCAATTATATAACTATTTGTAGGCAATACAAAATATTGTTGGACATCTGGAAGACTCTGTGACTTTACTGGCTGCGACAGGAACGATCTTCAGCCTTTATCAGTCAATGGTTGGTTTTGGAGTGGATCTGGAGCTAAGCTCAGACCCACTAATGAAAGAAGTGAACTAAATGACTGGAGCTACACTGGAGCGTAAGAGCTTTATAAATTAACCTTTTTTATCTATTTTGACTACGTTTACAAAATATTTTATAAAATGTTATCCTTACTAGGCTGAACGTACCTCAACCTGATAACCGAGAGAAGAAGAAAGGAGGCTATGCTGAGTCTTGTCTTGCCATTTTAAATAACTACTACAATGATGGAATTAAGTGGCATGATGTTGCGTGTCATCACATAAAAAGCTTCGTTTGCGAGGATTCTCTTAGTCTGCTCAACTATGTTCGATCCACTAATAAAAATTCTAAATTGCGCTTTTAACTTTTTTCTTTTGCTATTTTACGCTTATGGATGACCAATTTGCTTTACAAGCAGTACATTTTCATGTGATTTTCATTACTGAGTAAATTATGACTTGAATAAATACAATCATTTTGGGATTTTAATTTTCGTATTTATTTTAAAAGTATTTATTTTTTTACAATTACGTAACCTTAAAATAAATGCATATAATTGAGGATCCACTATAATCATACGTAAGCATAAGTGTAAAACAGAAGAAAAGTTACACTTCACAACCACAGGCACTATACATATAATCATATAAGGCAATGAAGGTAACGAACATACATTAATTAATTTGACTTTTATGAAATTAAATTGTTTAATACTTAAAGCTATACTATTATTTCGTTTTTGATTTGGTCTTTTTCGACAAAGATACGCCACCTCCTGAGCTAGCCGCGTAATTTTCATACATTTCTTTTAAATACGACCCTAGCCGCTCATAATTTACAATAATTAAAACAACTAGCATAACTACAGCAAATGCGATGTAAGAATTTTTCCCAATTTCCTGATCGACAGGGGTTGGCTCAATATTGAACTGTATTTTAAAATGTGCATATGCCGATTCCGTGGTGAAATTGATTTGAGGTGGGAGCCGATATTGATATTGAAACTTGTTTAAGTTTGCTTCAAATCCGATAATATACTCTGACCCATCTTTAAGCAAAGGGGGCAAGATTATGTATGATATTCCGTTGAATGGTACAACGTGTAGAGCTTTGTCCGGATCCTTGGCAGAATAGATCACAGCTTTCAGATGATCCAGACTTTTCTCATTATTTGTATAACAACGAAGGGAAACGTCCATTCGCTTCACTGGCGTGATCACAACGAATGAGACATTAAATACGTCTTCTGAGCCGATCTGTTAAAAATAAATTGGTCCTTTCAACAAAATAATCTTAACATTGAATTCCATGCGCGATTTTACTACAACACATTTACTACCTTAATATCAAGTTTATCCGGAACTGTCCTCTCAACCATCTGTGTAAAGTCTTCCCGTTTAACCAGGCTAATTTCATAGGTACACTGAAATGTAAAAAGGATAATGGTAAATGCACCTGAAAGTAGTTCGGTTTTAATATAAGCCAACTGCATTTTCGTGACATACGTAAGACTTTAGGGCCCAAATTCTGAAGTTTCCTTGGTCATCCGAAGTTCCATCTTCAGCATATTCAGTGCAGTTTCCAATACCTTTTGCAGATACGAGAATATTTGGCAGCAGTTCTCCACTCAGTGTCGTTAACTGTCCGTATAGACTGAATGACTCCCGGTTTGCTTTCAAATTTACCGTGTTTGTTTCTTGTTCCTTCAGTTCTATATTGACGGCACTTGGCTCGAAGCTAAATTCTTTAAGAAGGGCTTTCAAATAATATTGCCCTGCCTGTAAGTCACCAAACACTATTTCTCCATTCGAATCTGTAACCTTATTTTGACGGTAAGTATTTGGCCCACTAAGTGACAGCAATACTGAAGACAGTGGTGAGGAAGACGTTCCAACAGATGTCTGAACTTTAACCTGTATTTTGGCTAACTGGTGAACAGTGAATGAGTATGGATTATCTGGCAATGGTTTAAATGTATATCCTGGTAATTCAGGTAGAACTCGGAATCCAGATGAATGTATAAATGGCCCTGCAATATATTCACCGGCAGTGTTAGACGTGACATAAGTTGTTGCGTCAGGATCTCCGATGAGTTCAATCCGTATATCTGCCTCTATACAATGAAAGAAAGGAGTACAAGTTATAATCATGTGGAAGATTTTGATAGAGCAAATAAGCCTTTTCATTGAAATTATCAAAATTATAGAAACAAAAACGTACCAACTGCAGGTGAAAGTTTCCCCTTGATGACGTGAGACTTTTTGGCAATCACTCGAGTCATTTCGCGTTGACAGTCATCAGACGTTTCAATTGTGAAATCATTAGGTTCAAATATGTACCCATATGAAAATACTTGCCAATCAACTCTGACTTTGGCAGCATCCATGAACATGACCTCATATTCAACAACTCCACCATCCCTGGGGTTTTCCGCTATGCTGATGCCAACATCCGATTTTTGAAGTTGGTCCATTGTAAATGATTGTCCGTTTCTCGTCAATTTCAAATCAGTTATCTTGCCCGATGAAAGAATTTTCCATGAGTATTGATGTCGTTTCGCAACCAAGCTGATGACCTTTCCAACCGTGAATGGGTAAACTGCCTTTTCGAATTCGTGACAACCTGTCGGTGTGATAGTATAAGACTCTGATGGTGAGGCTGAATCGCTCAAACATATCCTTTTGGCAACGTTCCGCTCTAAATCTAAATCTTGTGCGCTCGCTTTGTTTTTCCCAACAACATGAACTTTGGTTTTGTGTGTGCTTTCAATTACCAAAGGTACTCCAGTTTGTGTAAAGACTATGTTTTCGACATCGGAATTTTTCAGCTGAACATTATCAATGTTTTCTTCTTTCCAACAGAACTTTTCTCCGATAACTTTCAAAGTGAACACACCAGAAGGTAAGTTGTCAAACTTGAATTTTCGGTCACCTTTGGTAAGGGTAATTTCCTGAATTAAGTATCCATTGTTTTTACTAGCGACTTGAATTTTAATCCCGTCACAGGATGTAAGGCTGCAGGAAACCAAGCCACTGATGCTACCAGTAAACTCCTTGAAAGTGAAGCCATCTCCAGATGGAACTATTAACTGAAGTTTCTCAGGAATAAAATATTTTTCTGGAATACTTTCAATCGAGGCAAAATAAACACCTTGAGGCAGAAAGACACAAAAATGATTTGGATCAATTATCTTCTGCCGTATGACTTCGATAGAATTGGTATTTGACGATGTTTGAACAGTAAATGTTAGTTGTGGCTCCGATGACGATGAGAAAATATTAATTTTTCCACAGGTTAGAAATCTAGTTGGAACAAAGTCGGGTAACACTGGGGATGTTGCCGAGATTGTTACCTTAATTTTATCAAATTGGAACTTTTCTGAAATAGAATACATAAATATTAGTTATAAACAAATTAGAACAGTAATAAATTTAATACTTTAGCGTACACACCAGCATTAACTTCGAATTCATATGTGCCAGGTTTCATGCGTTGGATAGTGAAAGTCCCGTCATGCCCTGAAGTAGCTCTGACCTCTCCGTTCACAACAATTGAGACACCCGGAGGTCCTTTTACTAGTCCTTGTACAGTGAATCCTTCAACTTCAAAGTTTGGTTCTAATTTCAAGGACGAATGTCCCAATTCAAAATTCAGGAGATTTGGGGTGACGCTGTACACTGTGTTCTGGCCTTTGTACACAGGGATTACGGAGTATGAACCAGGTGAAATGCCAACAAAAGAGAATGCACCGATTTTGTCCGTTTTTTGAGAGCAGACAATCTTTCCCTTCACGTCAATTGAAATATTCGCGATTCCTGAACTACATTGCTTAGGAGTCCTTACATCCGTTTTTTCACTTGTTAAAACAAGTGTTACATCTTCTACTGGTTTTCCATCGCTCAAAACTTTGCCACTGACTTCATATCCATTAACAGCAAGCTAAAAGTAAAAAACAGGGCTAGTTTAGTTAACAAATTAAGCAGTACACTGCTATGCTTACAAAAATAATCCCATTAGTTTCACCTCCTGATTAATGATGATATTCTTGTTTGTTATTTCAAACGAAAATTTATCTTTCTCAAACGATAGCGCAGGATGTACCGCTTTTAGTACATACGGTCCAGGTGGAATACTATCAAAAGCGAAGGAACCTCCTTCACCACTGTCTGTTTTCAACTGCAACCCGTCTGGGCCAGAAAGCTCTAAATGTACCCCAGACGGTCCCTCAGCAAACCCTGATGAAATAACTTTTCCCATGATTGCAAATCCTTTAAAATCAAAATTGACATCCACTCCCCTTGAGCACTGGTCTGTCTTTCCATCAA
Organism: Orchesella villosa; assembly: GCA_036850725.1. Taxonomy (NCBI): domain Eukaryota; kingdom Metazoa; phylum Arthropoda; class Collembola; order Entomobryomorpha; family Orchesellidae; genus Orchesella; species Orchesella villosa. The sequence continues at coordinate 3,396 of JAANSM010003914.1, read as the reverse complement.
ACTTAATAGCATATTCGCTTGGCTCAAAGGTCCAGCCACTAGGGGGACTTATCTGTGAACAATAAAAAAATTCTTAATTGAAGAATTTGATGGTCACGTCCGAGTGTAATGTATCGTATCATATTTATTTTCCCGATATTTCGACTGACACTTGAGTCATCATTAGGGAATAAATAAAAAATATCAATCCTTGTATATTAGGGTAATAAGAATATACTAATCCTAATAAAACGACACCATCAGAGTTTTAAACAATGGGAATTACCTTCAAGACAAATTCGCCTTTATTTTCCAACGGAATGAAATAGTAGCCATTTGGAGCGCATTCAGTCTTTAATTTCAAACTTCCTTGTTTGGTGAATCTGCAAAGGCACCCAATGAATACAAATTATAATAATCTGTCACTTTACAATTAGTGTACAATACAAGACAAACAACATATATTATGATAAAAATACACACAGAATACAATATGTATATACGTACAATTTAATTTCTATCTTGTCAAACTCCAGTTTATATTGACTCCGCACGAAACCTCCACACCCAAGAATTTCTCCAGTATCACCATAAGCAGATTGAATTAAGAAAATGAAGTTGAGCAATGGAATCACTATAATATGCTTCATCCTGCGAGATCAATAGGCAGCTCAAGGCTGCTCGTTCTGTAAAATAAAATAAAAGCATTCATTAACATTTTAAAAAATCGTTATCACATTCTAATGTTAATTCAGACCAATAATATCTTTCAAAAACATACAAATACAAATTCTCCACAGATAAATCAGCCGGTGACGACGGGTAGTTCTAAACTCATTTAATTTGTTGATTTCTCCTGTTTTCTAGCTTGCACTTACTGCATCTTCGTCTTCGACTTTAAATAACTTTGAAAATGTAAATGAAAACTTTATTTTTAAGTAAGTTTTATATGTAACTGGTCTACTGGACACGGTACATCATCAATTAATTTACATAGTTGATAGTTAGTTAGGCTAAAACACAGTTTAACTACGAAGAACACCAATATTGCACAATAACATTAATTTTGCCAACCCCGGCATATCGCATTTCAATTTCAGTCAAAAAACTACAGGATAAACATGTGTTTTCCAAAGCCATCTTTTTCCATTGAAGATTGAATATACACGCACCTTTTCTGTTAAAAGGAGATATTTCAATTTCAGTCAAAAAACTACAGGATAAACATGTGTTTTCCAAAGCCATCTTTTTCCATTGAAGATTGAATATACACGCACCTTTTCTGTTAAAAGGACTGAGATACTTTAGGTATATCTGTCTGCATACAACCCAATAATATACCCCATTCTGGTTTTATGTACATTTATATACCAATCCTCAAGATTCACACTCAACATCATCGCATGGCATATCGAATGTCGAGCGAGTAAAAGAGATGCCTATTTTATATACCTACATAAATTGGACTATTGGACATCATCACATCAGCATGACTATAGAGTATAGACTATGACGTAATGACGTAGAGCACAAGTTCAGAGAGGCAGAATTTTAAGGATGGTGGTGGTGGTTGCAATGGAATGGTGTGGGACGTGGGAGATGAATAGTGATGCAAAAGTGTGTTGCAGTCAAGTCAAGCCAAGCAGTATCTTTTAAGAATCTTTAAAATCATGCTTGGGCTTGGTTTTGTACATAGTGTTTGATTATGCAATTTTCAAATTATATTAGATATATAATGCGAATGTAATGTAAAAGTAATCTTCATTTTACTGTTTGCTCGTATTTGATACTTACAACTGACTGATAAACTGATGAAAAATGTGGACTATTGAAAATTAATGATTTGTGATGATTGTCTAAATGATTCCAAAAATGAAGTATATAGTTTGAAATCTTATAGGTTGAATTTAATGTTGTCGTACGAGTCAGTATTTTGCGAAGAGTTGAAGTATTTTGTATAAAGTTCTTATATAAGGTATGAGGTATTTTTTCGGTAGTGAGTAAAATATTCTTGGTAGTAAGTAGTAGCGTAAATATAATATGATCAATCTGTGATAGAGAAACAAAGAGAAAGATATGCACTTTAGTCATGTATTATTCATTAATTTAATGAAACAGTTTTATTAAGTCTACACGAAACATTAATATTCATCTCATTATGCAAATATTATGAACACGGGAGCGGACATTGGACCCTATAGTGCCTGTTTCCGGAGTATATAAGGATTTGCACGAAATGAATAAGTGAATAAATAATTACCGGATTTGTTTTTCCGGATGCATACAGTTTTACTCCGTAATACTGATGACCAAATCGTGCCTGGCACTGGAAATGCAATGAGGTTAGGAATTTAACAACGAATCAACGAAATTCGAAGGCTTATTACTCGAAAAAAAGCATTGCTAAAATCACAAAATTACCAAAATTTTGAGAAACTTTAACCGCAGCCAATAACGAGTTTACTCATTCATGCAAGTTAGGTAAATTAACAAATAAGGTTTAGCTTAAGCTACTGTAACTAAATCATTCTGATTCTGATTCCAACTTTGCAATTTACCTCAGATTTCATTTAATAAACTGGTCATTTAAGCTGGTAAGTTTTTAGTAAAATCTTTGTTAATTTTGATTGTTAATTGTATTTTATGACCAGGCTCAAAAGTACAGCTCAATTAGAGAAACCAACGTTCTTGGAATAGCTGGGGTTTTGTGAGCTGTCAACCAGCTATTGCCCTTTTTATACTTTGCAAGACCCACACCAACATTCTTCCTGATTAGAAGATGAAAAAACTTTAAATGTTTCGTCGAATACTGTTCATGTTCATGTATATCAGTGCATCAATCTGTTCTCCCACTAATCAACAGAGAGTCAGTTGATAGTTTTTGTACTTGATTTATGCCTTTCTTTCTCAAACTTCTTAAGCACGCTATACTGTAATGAATGCATTGAAGTTCATATGCTACACAGTCACGTCTCATTACATAAGATGCAGGCAGGGGAACAAAAATGTAATTTAAAGGGTAGAATGGATGTCCCCTCTGTGAGGTTTCAAATCACACCACATTATTTTTATCTTTCCAAAAATCCTTATATTTCATGGCATCGAGTTTGGGATTGAAAGAGGAGTTGAGAATTGAGAATCTTCTTGGATGGATACATTGTGGTGGTATGCCTATGGAGTGCGGGATGAGAGTCAAGTGAAGAGCTGAGATTCAGACTTGACACATTTTGTTAGAAATCCGTTACTTTACCATATTTTTCTTTAGAGACGACTGACTGTAATGTTGACCAGAAAAACTCTCCTGACTGCGACTTGCGTACTTGTTGTATAACGTATTCAAAGTTTGTTGATTTTAAACTGCGATTTCTTCTCTCATTTCAATGTCTACATATAAAAATACCTCTTGCGTCTTCGAAA
>JAANSM010003913.1:0-12119 GCA_036850725.1 Orchesella villosa | reverse complement strand
GAATAAGAATATTCTTTCACATACCAAACCATACACATTCTCATCGCTCTTACTCTATTTTTACTTTCAACTTTTACCCAACCCAAGGGAAAGAATTTTTTGAAGTTTGGAATGAATGAAAGTAAAAAATCCTCTTTGTTTTCTAACAAAAGTTGAAAGCTGACAATACGAAGAAGGCAGCGTTCGAAATTGTATGGCAAACAAATAGAACGCAGATCCCATCTATATATACATATAATAACACATATAAGCCTCAATTTGAGTCAAATGTGAAGATATGTATAATGTAAACCTTCATCTTCTCCGACTATTCTTTATAAGCCACATGAAAATTATTATAAATTGTTCTACTATCAATTTCCATCATCCAGTTTGATATTTTATGGAGAATATAGTAATTGAACTAACTGAAGGACAATTTCCTTTAAGAGAGATCCGGAAACGCAAGCAAAAATACGTTTGAAGTCGCTCAAGAAAGCAGAACCAAGTTAAGGTTGTATCCACTTCTGAAGCATCTAAAGATATTTCACAAGCGTATGCTGTCAAATTAGGTTTATATAAGTACATAAGTAGTTAGTAAAATGTAGATTCTATAAGAAACCACGAAGTTCATCCAAAGCCACATGGCATGGTATAGAAGCAACCAAAGCAAACTTCGAATTGCACACTCTCTAACATACTTTACTTTCCAGCTAAAGCAGCAATCCATGAATATTTCATACTTGGAACGCATATAGTGAAGTCGAACTATCCTTACTTTTACTTCTCATACAAAGACTGAAATTCATAACCGTTATGTTTTGCAATCCGGAAGACAAAATCAAGGCACTTCTTTTGTCTTGAACTATTCTCGCTAAACTAGTTCACTAATTTGCATAACAGTCAAACAAATTCACGCCTTCTGCCTACTGCTTGTAATTTCTTCCTAGAATTATTTTGCCTGAAACTCTACAACACACCCTCAGAAATTTTAAAAGTAATACATTATATTTCACTGCAGAATTTGTAATCAACAAGTCAAGCCAACAGCACTTTAGGGCATTTTTGTATTAATATATTATGCAGTATATAACCCACCCCCATTTCTATATGTTGCGAATGCGGTTGCACTCTCTCTCTCTCTCTCTCTCTCTGTTTCACTACACAACAAGTATGTAAGTGTGCATACTGATGAACTAGAATATTTAAATAATTTAAAGCATAAATAATATGGCAATGACCAAATAATGCTGGCTACCAAGTTGGTAGTACCAACAAATAGTTCGGATTTATGAGCAATAAGTGATCAAGTCAAGTTGCTTGTGTGCTCGTAGTAGTGAGTTGATTGGGTATAGTAATACAGTAAAAAATTGATCCTGTTTTAAGAATGTATTGAGTTCTTCTTTCCCTTTTCAATTCCGACCTGGGCTTAACAAGAACAACGGCTTTATAGAATCTAACTGTTTTTGGGATGAGTGCGCTAATGATCGGCTTGTATTTTTAATGAATTGAATGATATAACCTTACTGTAAAATGTTTTAAGTATCCTTTCAGTTTTGCGAATTCAAGAGGTGTGGTAACTTAAAAAAGCAATTTCATTTTTTGATAATTTTGAAATATTAGAGGACAACTCAGCGTGTATAACCTATTGCCTATTACCTCTATAAAAAACGAAAATGCCACCCATCGTCGCTTTCTCTTATACAATACTTCTTGAAGCTAAAGCAGTTACTATAAAGTTTGCTGTACGTCCTTCATTCTCTGACGTAATATGTAAATTGACTTAGCTATTTGAAACGGTAATTTAATGCTACACGGAGTTAGGGACAAAAATAGAAACCATCCTTTTGGAGGATATACTTTCATTGTAAAGTATTGTAATGTACATAAGTAAACTATAGTGGTTTGAAGTGTTGTTTTGTTTTGTGCCGAAACCGGGCTCAGTTCGAAGGGTGGCATGACACGATTATTTGTATAACATTGTTTTCTTCTGAGGTAATGGAACATATAAAAGATAACTGCTGTGGTGTGTATGTATCATCCTTACTGGAGAAAATTTTCTTTCTTGCGTGTTTCGAACACATATATAGGTATAAACCATGTAAAATTGTAAAGGTGGAATAAGTCCGTGCATAGAATTTTTTTTACCATTATAAATCCTACATTTTGACAATAAATGAGACAAGACAAGGACGTGTACACTATCTGAGTTTTCTTTCTGTTCCAAAATTCTAAACACAAAGGATTCCATATTAGTATGTCATTCTATCAAAAAATGTTACGTATATTATCATCAGAGAGAAAATTGTTAGGGCAAAGGCTAAATCAACCTAGTTCCATATATTAAGAATAGTTTTCTAGTACGTGCTCAAGTGAGCCAGCATAATAGTGTAACTTAACTATAGTACCAAAACCAACCCCGACTTCTTCGAAACGTTCTCATGCATGCTTGAATGAGGAAGTAAAATGAGCCATGTGCATATATCCATTATTCACAACATGACGAAAAGAACCACACACAAATGTCTGCGATCTTTCATCTTTTGTGACGGGTTACATGGTATAAAAGGGAAAGACAGAAAAAATACTTTTCTACTCCATCATTTTTCTTCCTTCCTCTTCCCCCTATTCTTCCTTTACCGAGATAAATATATCCTCGTTGACGCAGTAAGACTCATCATACATTACGATTGGGAATAAAACACACTGGATCCGTAAACTAGGAGAGATCGGAGAAATAAATGGCAGCTGCAACTTGCTTCCTCTCTCTCTCTCTCCACTCTCAAGAACCAGAAGGTATTACCCTTCAGAGGTTCCCCTATTAATATCCCTTCTGGCTCCCTTATCCCATGCCCATTTGCAGAGATGAGATGTAAAGACTTTTATTATTACTTGCTTTCTGATCCCTTCAGCTCAAGTTGGAAGTGAAGAAATTACAAAGGTGTGCAGTCTGTGATGAAAGAAATAAAAAGAATATGAGTCGTATAATATGCTGGTTTATTATGCTGCCCCGATAATGTATATGAGATATAAAGAGAACAAGGGGGTAGCCTACATGGTTTGGTATATCTGTGTAGAGATGACCGTTATTTCATGACTCAAAACCTCTATGCTTGCTATACACGCTATACGCAGCTTATAAAATTATATGAATTTGTTAAAATATTAAAATTATAATAAATAAAAATATGATAGGAAAATTATAATAAATTCAAAATAAGACAATACAAATATGATGTAGGTTTATTGCTAAAAAAAGTTGACAATCATTTTGTCTAACTAACCACCACCAATTTTTTATTTTCACCCTTTTATGGATAAAATATATAAATTGCCTTTAATATATTTTGTGTAGGTAAATATGGAACACCATTACACATTTTGTAGGTTTCCTCATTTGGTGATTTTATCCGACGAAATCCCCAATCCACTATATATATACAAACAAAATTTTGCGAATGATATTTTTGCACTGTAGTTTACCCCAAGAGCATATATCTGAGGTAAATATTATGTATATATGAAACAAGGGACACGGTGGATGATCTAGGAGAAACTTAGCAAAATTGTGTAAAAGTTTCCTAGCCTTCTCCTTTTTAATGATGTCCCAAAAGACCATGCAGGTTTCTAAACAAGATGTTGAACATTATTACTATCTGAAAATCTAAAACTACGTCGTACATCGTAAAGTTAGCATTACCAACCGTCTTTAGGACTTTCGGTGGTATCCTGTTCAAGAGGTGGATTGAATTTGGTAAACTTCTTTCTCCTTTTGCCCAAATGTAAAATTGGGACATAAGTTTTTACTGACTTGTAAACATCAAGCGTGAGGCAAGCTTAAATGTTGACAAGTATGCTTGAACAAGCTATTTAAATCTCTATAAAACTACCTAGGGAAATGGTATATATACTTTATAANCATAGTTTTTACTGACTTGTAAACATCAAGCGTGAGGCAAGCTTAAATGTTGACAAGTATGCTTGAACAAGCTATTTAAATCTCTATAAAACTACCTAGGGAAATGGTATATATACTTTATAAGTTAATAACGCAGTACCCATTCACCATTCAACTGTAATTTTCTTAGATTTTCTCCACCATACCAATTACCACCAATTTGGCAGAGGAAACTTTCATTCTCATTGGTAAGTCCATTGTCTAAAACTCAATCCTACACAAAATGAAGTTAGATCTTTGAATACATACCTGGTTTTCTTCGTGGAATGAAATCTAATGCTGAAGAACCAAATACATGCATTTAATATTCTCTCTATAAGTTTGCTATTTACTTACAACTCAACCGTTAAGTTTTGATGGTAGACCCATTTATTGTATTACTTGAGCTGATCTTAGCAAAGTTTGCCTCATGATATCATATAATCTTGATCATCTCAACCACCGACACACTGACAACTGGTTTACTATGCAAATGAATCAGTCATTTAGGGTACCTCTTAACTCTTGGTTCTTGGTATTTCGCCCAGGCCAAGTGCAACAAAAACTGATTCGCAAAACAAGACTCTCTGAGAGCAATAGCTGAGATACTGAGATTACTATTCATAGAGAAATAATTTTTCACTCAACAGGAATGAAATCCTAATAATGGATTTATAGAGGAGGGAGAGGACCTAATTGCCAAATCATATTACATGATACGAATGAGTAGATATATACTCTTTTCTTATGTGCAACGTTTGAATTTTGAATTGAAGATAAACATTTTCCACTTCACAAGCTACAGCTTACAGTCATCAAACTACGAGTATATATATACGCGTCTTTATACTGCAAACAGACACCCAATGTCGATGAATACATATAAACATTTCTTTTGTTATGGCTAATGAAGTGGAAGAAGTTTTTGCTATAAACATTAATGAAAGAATGCCATACAATTTACATCAACGGGAGTGAAACACGTTTGATGAAGGCTCATCACTTCATAGCAAGTCATCTTCATCGTCACGTTATTATATCATCAGTACAACCTGCAAAAAAGGCAAATCCTTTTGCTATCAATAGATAACAAAAGCCTTCGTAGCATTGCTTATATGTAGCATAAAACCTAACCCCTATCTTATAGTACTTAACTGTAAGTAAAGGTAAGACATATATATGAATAACAATGCTTGATGATGCAATGTGGTTTGGTGTGCATGTGGGATCATCATCAGTTTGGCAGTTTTCTCAAAAAAACATGCAACTCATCTTCCCTCCTGTCCTGTTATCAAAGGATGTTGCTTGCGTGAGCTTATCATAGAAGTAGAAAATATAAGTTTGTAACGAATTTCCTTTGCTAGTCGGTTCCATGTTCTATATATCCATACAAGTACAATTTATGTGGACATCCCATATAGGTGTTACTCAGGAAAAGAAACAAGTTTGTCTTATGATGGTGGTGAAGGTAAAAATTCACATTCTCAAAATATTTGACCATCTGACAAACGATGGAAATTGGTTTTTACCTCATTTTATTTGCATGGTAAATACAACTTTGTTTCTAACTAAACCGACTAGAGTGAGAGTACATTAATAGTTTCGTGTACTTGTGTACATACTATTGCATTTCAGTTATTACACGTTGGCATCTCCTTGTCACGTCTAATATTATCATAGCTAACAACATCAGCAATCACCTTTTTTAAAAATACAATGAAGAATGTCAAGATTACTGATTACTGTTGACTGTCAACTCTCTGAATATGACCAATATTTGGTAAACGTTTGTACACTGTGTACGCACGGATTAGGTCTTAACATTCACAAAAATTTATATTTTAACGAAAGACAGCTCTATTAATATAACATGTGGATTTCATAACGCATAATTACTTGACAAGCCTTTAAATCTTACGATGAGCATGTACTCACAAATCAGAATGATATAATATATCACGAATAATAAGCAGAATAAAATGGCAATTTACCACGAAAATAGCCAAAAAAGGAAAATCATTGCTATACATTTTCTAACAAAGGTATTGGTCACTATACTCCACAACGTCACAACAATTCTAACCCACAATGGTCAGTAATAATGCAGCAATATACTATATTTCAAGCTGATATATATCATGTAAAACAATTTTACTATGCACTCAAAATTAAAAATGTGGCCAACTTATGCAGAACTTATATTATAGTTCAACTACTTCTTGAAATACAAGAAAAAAAGGAAAAAATGTAGTCTCATAATATTTTATGCAAATATATTATATATTATATTCAATACCATATATTCTTACATGACTACTTTGCTAGCCCTTTTTTATGTATGTTGACGAGATCTAATCTGATAAGCAGCAAGATTAGCCTTACAACTTACAATAGAGAAAAAGGTAATTGGTTTTATTGCTCTGATGAATCAACTTCATAAACTTACGTGAGACAGGGTGTAGTGTAATATCGTATTACTACAAAAGTTGACTTTTAGAAGGTATCATATAAGGAAGTCCACACATGAATAGCATCGACAGTAATGCACACGTCTCTATCTTTGCATCACACACGTTGAGAATGTTGAATGTTGAAGATAAAACGGACACTTGTACTTGTCCCACAGCACTGCAACTGTTCTCAACAGAGGAGACCACAACGAACCACACAGCAGCACTTGGTTAATTACTGTTCCCAATGGTACGATAAAAATTACTGTAGTTAAAACCCGGTAGGATGTGTTATAAATTAGTTTAGTACGGAAATGCAGAAAATGTTTGCTCTTATATTTGTACTTGTCTCAACAGATTTTCCCAAGATAAACGTGGCGAGAGAAACTTGATTGGCACACGGCATGGGAGCAATATACTTTTTTGTGTGTTGTGAACGCTATATACTCTTTGCCAACCTCTTTTTCTCACATGCGGACACTGAGCTTAGAGCTTGACTGAAAAGTTTTTACTATGTATCTTCTCCGTCCGTTGTATATAGTTCCGATTCTAGCTTTTTTTAATGAATAAATCTTTTTTTTTTCTCGTTTTGCAGTGGGCCAAGCCAAATGTACTTACAATCATGCACAATGATCCAAATCCAACCTCCTTTTATTTTTGGAATAAACAGTTTCCCACACTCTGTATATTTCCATGTGTATTTAATATAAGCTGAGAAATAGAGTATATCAACCTTTTGAAACTTTGTTATTTCAGCACCACTGAAGAATCATTTGACAAGAGGAGGAATAATTTGTTTGAAAGTGAAAAAAGTCTCAAATTTTTTTTGCATAAATTCTCATTTTTTTAAAGACTTTATACACATGATTCTGTAATGCCAGCACGAGCTCAATTTTAGGAATGACTATGGAGAGCTATGAGAAGTGTGATGTGATGGAAATGGAAAACAACGGGGAGTTTTGCTACGAACAGCGAGCTACAATACAATAATATACAATCCTGACTGAGTAAAGTAAAAAGTATTGGGGATTCATCCAGCGTTGAATGAGGACCTTGTCTAAGTATTTGTGTGTGTGCCTCTCTCTGTCTCTATATTCACTTTTCTGTTGTGGTACAATCACTTTCAGTCTCTAATATGATGACCATATACAATGGTGCAGTGACTAGGTTGACATCCCATTTACAGCAATCATCATTATAAGCCGATATCTTGTTAATGACTTAAAGGATAAGATAAACAGATTATTTGCCCACAGCGAGTCAGTTCCGATGGGATAAATACGTGTGTTCCTATCTGTGATCTATAAATTTGCAATGTCAACACAAAAATAGGTTCCTTCTGGCATTGGTATTAATGCTTTTTTTGTGTGTGTGATGTGATTATATGGTTGCACGCACGCTTTGATACACTTTTGTAAATGATTGGGTTTGTCTTTTCACAATTTATTTGCATGTGGCCCACCACTGCAATGACACTGGTATTAGCAATTTTACTTTACAGCGCTTTTAGCGCATTGTGTGCAATGTGCAATGTATACTTACTTCTCCAATGTTTATTTTTTGCAGGAATACTCACACAGTGTTTTATTATAAGCAGTTGTATTTGTAGTAGATATAATGTTGGTATTACTGTGAGATGAGAATCACTAGCAGTAGAAAAAGACAGATGAGGTTGAGATGATGATGCTGCTATTGAGAGTAACAGAATTCACAAACTAGAAAAGGACTGAGCACATCAACGTTTATTTGTAGGCGAGCAAAAAGACACTGTTTGTAGTTGCATATAGGATGATAGCCTGTTCTGTTCTGAAGAACTGGGAAAATTTTTCAGGAAAAATGTGTTTGCTCGATTTTGCTCCCTATGAAGGAATACACCCCAAATGAAACGAGTGAGTGTGTGGCGTGTGGAATGGTCTCCTTTTGCTTTGCTTGGCATCACTTCAGCAAAACTTTACTTTCCGTCTTGTAAAATCAAGTCAGCAACTAGCAGCAGCGGCTCTTTGAATATATGGAGAACGTAGTAATACCCCATTTTATCTTAGTTCACATACAAATACAATCTGCACTCTCCTTTGCACTATACCATAACCACTCTTTATAGAATGAGGGACACATAATATAATGCACATCACATAAAGGCATAGAATGCTTTCTGTGCGAGTTTTCTGCACCACCAGCACACTATACTATAGTGGTTCTACAATAAGCCTGATGAGTCTCTTTTCCATTCACAGTCAGTGGCCATTGCATTTATGCGTTGTCTCTTAGGTCCCATCGTCATCCTTCCTTATGTGGATATCTGAACATCGGAATGAGTCAAAAGTTATTAGAAATATGTAATGCATAAATTGTTTTCATTTTGCCCTCTCTGCATCTTGTTGACTCTGTCAAGCATAAATTTAGAGTTTTAGTTTAGTTACGTTTATTTCTGTGTTGTATGAAAATTTACATGTTAAATTCCCAATCCCAATTCCCAACTAGTTTTATGGAATTTGTACAATTTTGTGGCTACAGCTAAACAGAGCTAGTAGTTCGAAATATGGAGTAATATATAATATATTCATTGAAAGTTAGGGCCAAACCCCACACATGCAGAAGTTCTTTATTATCGTTGCAAATGTGTTATTATAATGTGATTGCGGTTAGGAGTACTTCCGTTATCATTTTTTTTGGCAAATGGCAAAAAAAAACAAGTTTAACTTAATGACATATCGCATGCGTGTTAAGAGTAACTTACTGGGTTGGAGGAAAAATTGGATTGAAACCACCAAAAGTTTATTCTGAAATGAGTAGTGTGCATGTTTCACTGTGCTATACTGAATCAAGTAAAATTTTATTACTTTTAGTTTGTAAGCTCTACGTAGATGGTAATATGGCAAAGAATACACTTGTATTTATTCTTAGCCACAGGTAATATAATATAACAAGAAGGTTCTGCTTAAGTAGTTAAATCAGCCATGCCTTTTACACCAACTCCTATGAATTATGCATGCGACATGATTAGCTGCTGCTGCAAAGCTGTTTTACGTCCGAGTCTAAAATGACACGAGAAGGATTTCACACTGTGCAATAATGCAAACCAACAACAATATGCTCACCAACTGTTCATTGCTAATTTGAGAAAGTTGAAGATGAAAGCAAATAAATTATCCAACCTTTCTCTCAGTTTATATTAATAACATCGTTTACGAAGGAAGACACTTTATAAATAATTGCATTAATTCTTTTCATTTCATGAGGCAATTTGATGTTTGTAGCTGTCCTCATTTTTTTGTTCTCCTTCTGACAAAAATTTGTAAATTGAGAAGGAGAACCATTTCGAGCGTGTTTCCTTGTTCCTTGAGGCTGGAGAGCCAGAAACATATTATCATTAATGTGCTGAAGAAATAAGATGAAAGATGATGATCCATACAAAAATTCGCAATCATAAATCCAAAGCTAGGAATGCATAACTGTAAAACATGTGATGTTTAATGATATGCTGAATGAAGATAATAACTTTCATCTCCCATCTTTGAAGCAATACTTTTGAGCTTACTCAACACAGTTGGATGTCTGTTGCTTACTCGAAACAGTAAAAGTAACAAAGAAAATGGAACACATAAAAGCAAGTAATAATAATGTGAGCGTAGAGACATCGTCGAAATATTTTGATTTAGACCTTGAGAGCGACAACAGAGCCCATGCTATACTCATGTAATCTGTTGTGTTTGGAGAAACACGTTTTAGCAACAAAAGTGGTTTCTTAAGCGTTTTAGTACCTTACTATTCTCTTCTCATCCTCTCTCACTGTCAGTAATGAAAGTAATAAAGTACTTTTGTTTATAGTTATATGACCTAATGACTCATTTATAATTCGCGTGATGACTTTACATTTCCTTTCTCTCTGCCACAAACAAATACATTAAGATACGATCCTATTCCTATGCCAAGCCTAGAAGATGCGATGAGATTCGCAAGCAAGTATAGATGTTATTATAAAGCATATAATATTATGGAGTATATATACAGCTGAATGTTAATTAGCTCGCTACATACAAAGAAAGAGTACTTAAACCTGAACCAGAAAGTAAACATTTGATACAAAAACCAAACCAACATGAATACTATTACAAAGCATTCCAGTTTCTAGTGGATCCACTATATATTATGTCCAAAATGTGTTTGGAGAGCTTGTAGTAATGTGTTTTTCAAAGCTATATGACTTTTGTGAAAGATGTTTTGCAATATGCAACAGACAGCAGACATTGCCTCGTACCTGACTAGCTGACTGTTTCGTACATTTCTTTGTCTTTATCTCTCCTGACCTTAGACATGACGTCAAGTTCAGGATATTTTTCTGTCGAAAAATGTGTCTATTTTATAGTAGATGGGTGGGTATGAAACTGTGTAGCGTGTAGCTCATCGTTATAGAACGTAATACTACCAACATATACGTCATGTCTAAAAAATAGATCCCGCCGTTAGACGTCCTTTATTAATAAGGTACTACTGAGTGTGAGTTTTCGAGCCCACTTGAGGCTTTCTATAGTACTTATACTCACTCTTAGTTTTAATATTATTTTTTAAATGAATGTTATGTCATGTAGTCTTCATAATATTATTAGTATCACTTTCTTTTATCGTTGTATAATCACCATATAAGTCTATGGTTGCACACTAGAGGGGTAAATATATTTTAGATGAGCATATGATATGAATTGGAATTTCACTCCAAACCTCATTTCAAATTATGTACTCACCCTGTTGTTGACTATTAGTGAAAGCGACGGGTTCAAACAAAAGAAACTTCTCAACGTTCTCCATTTATCATGCTGCATGAATGCGAAAGGACTGGAGCTGGAGTATCGTAGATTTCTCATTGTTGAATAATTAAACTCAAGCACACTTAGAAGATGTAAGTATAGCATATTACAGTTCAATTATAATGAAACCTGTTCACTTTGTTTTAATACAAAAAAGCAGCTTGTGCTTTAAAAAATAATTGGATTTCTAAATGAGCCGTTGCATTAACCAGAACTTCTTTACATGTTATACAGTCAATCAGAATTAGAGTTCGTAAAATTCGTACAATTTGAATCATGAAGTTCCACTATTATTACAGCAATGCACGATAGAGCAAACCCATTTTCCTTTTTGCTGGCCATTTTAGATTGCTAGCAGTATTTACAACAAGTATTTATTATATGACTTGAGTTAATGTATTTTGCAGCTAACAGTGAACAGAGAAATGCTTTTCCTGAGAATTGTTTTTATCGTTGTACTATACTATTTAGGACGGCGGTGGAATTTTGTTTGTATCTGGGTATCCTACATACCGGGAAATTTTGGCCTCGCCGGAGGCTGGGTCAAAATTCCACATTCAAAACCGGGAAGTCGGGGGAGAGGAAGGAAGAAAAGGGGAAGGGAAGACAAGAGAAAAGGGAAGGAAAGAGAAAAGAGAAGGAAAGATAAAAAGGGAAGGGAAGAGATATGGGGGACGGGAAGATTAAAAGGGACGGACCGGGAAAACGGAAGAGAAGAAAAAATTAGTCCGCGACCAAAAAATGTTAAATACCACAACAAATTTTAAATCTAATTACGCTGAAAGTTGAATTTGTTTATAAATCTTACCAAATAAATTACAAAGATTTGAAATGGCTTCCAATAATTTCACTTCCGCTGCTCCAAAGCGCTATACGCAGCTCCATGTTTTAGCAAAAGTTAAGCTAAATAAAAAATTTCCCCAAGTTTTCACGATTTCGGTACGCACT
>JAANSM010003912.1:0-12119 GCA_036850725.1 Orchesella villosa | reverse complement strand
AACTATATTCTCTTCCAATAACATAACCGTTTCTGCACAATGCGCTCAACAAGACGTGAAACTTGGGCAGGCTGCAGGGGTTCCAAACGGGATGATTGTTTTCGAATTTCCGCATGCACTTTCCCTTCTCACCAGCAAATATTGAAACTTAACAAGTAAATTCCAATACTCCTTTTTCAAAATAACTAAACAATTTTTCCAGTAAAAAATAATATAGAAGGACAAACTGAAAAATTCACCTTCTCCATTAATCTGTCTATTGTTAGTGTCATTGAAGACACGTGGCAATACGGTTTAAAGTGTTGGCACATAATACTTCACTCCAGGACCCGTGTCTTGAGTAAACACATATTTCATTGAAGTTGCAGTATTTAGAGTTTCTGATCCTTCGTTCCCATTCAACAAAGTTCTTCCGCAATTTTTTACATTTATCATGAATTAGAGTCTTTACTATCTATATTTAAATTGGACGAGGGATTGAAAGTAAAAGGAATGGTTTAACATTCATTTTGTAGAATTTAAAGATGAAAGAAGTTCAAGTTCTGACGTCCATTTCAGGATCACAATGCGCTGATGCATTTTAGTGCTAAGTGTTTAATCTCGTCTTGCATCGCCCCAATTTTGTTATTGTATTGATTTGAACATCAGAATTAAATATGTAGTCGCTTTCCAGCATGCTATCATCCTATCTACAGAATTGAATCTAGCTCTTGCCCATACATAATAAGTCTTACAATATAAACTCTTTCACTAAGCTACAATCAGCACAGACATATATCTTTGGCAATGTAGTCAGCAACTCAACAGCTTACATTTCTTACATATTCCAAAAGAAGTTTAGGTCGGAGCATGTGTGATGTGTGGATATGTGGCGTTTGCTGGGAGTCGTGTATTGTGCACAGCTGCATTTCATACTTTCCCCTGGACTATTGTAAGTCGGGTGCTCTAGCATCTTTAGCTTCATTCGGTGATCAGCCTGTGCCGAAACAAGAACACTTGTCTAACACCTAAAATTCAAACAAACCAACCAACCCTGTCAACCATCACAACATAACACAAGTTTTTTCTCTTTCACTTGCACTTGTACTTATAAGTACTTGCTGTATCTTTCTTTCTCTGTCTCAAAGTTTATCAAATTTCAAAGTTGTCTTCTTTAAGTGCTGTGGTAAGCACAAAAACGAATAGTGTTTTTTTGCTTTAACGTAGAATCATACATAATCCTCTGTACAGTGATTTAGGTCTATTGACTGGTCTTTTGTGGCGTGCAATTGTAGTTAACTTTGTGAAGTGAATCTAAACGGGACTAGTATCAACCTAGAGTTTTGAAATACTTCACTGTAAATGTGTTAAGCTCATGCATTTGTCGCAAATTCATGTCAAGCCATGGACTTTATTAACATTCGCTCGATCGCCTGTGACATGAAATGAATGGGAGGCAAGTTGGTTCAATTTTTCTAACAACTCTGGCAGTAAAGTCATCTTTGTCTGTGTTCCAAGAAGGCATCACTGGTGAGTAAACTTTTTCATTTTCAATTGGATTGGATGGGTGTACTTAATTTATGCAGCTGCTCACATTCTGAGTGAACTTGCTGCTCAAGGCTTATTTACGTTCCGGCTGTAACGGAAACCGATGGTTTTTGCTAGAATTCATCGCATGAGTAGAAATACCTAAAGAAATCTTAAGTTGCCCAAAGCTTGTGACCCAATACAACTGCATTATAATTATAAAACATGGTGTGTTAAAGGTAACCAAGTACTCTGAAGGAATAGCTGAAATGTGCATGTTATATACAATGCCTATTTATTTATAAATCTCATCGCTAAACCACCAAGTAGCCTAAAAGGATTTCTCGATTCCCCAAAACTGTTCCATTTCCCCCAAAACTTTTATTTCACTAGAATGAAAGCAAAGGATATGAGAGACTTGTTTGTTCATCCACGATTTTACTTGCTGCACTTTTCCTAAGGCTAACTTTCATCACTTTACTATATCTAATAACTTGAGCACAGACTTGATGTGCAATAGAAAAAGTTTGGGGGGATTTTATCTAATTGGCAATTGTTTAAGGAAGTTAGGTCTCCGTGTTGTGTGTCTAAGCTGATTTAGGATCATGCCAAACAGAGACTAACAATAAGAGAAAGGAAAAACTTCAGTACTGACATGTATTTCGGAATGCTGTTAAAATTAGGCCATGTGCGCATTGGGTAAATGTAATTACCCACCCGATCGTATGATTCTGATCACCACTTGCCAAAAGTAATAATATGCTTATTGAAACATTAAAAGGTGTCGTAAAACAAGGCTCACAAAAGTCTGGCTGGCTTTTAGCTCACACCTCCCACTTGGTTCAGGATGACTTGACTTGAATTCACTCCTGGAGTGAATTAAAGAACTGTGAATTCCCTTGCTCAATGTCGTTGGCAATTGTCCCAAGGAAATATTATATTATTTTTCAATAAAACGCATTCATATCAGCAATTACCCAACCTCTAAAGTACAACCATTTGAATTTATGGCAAACATTACATTCCCTAAGCGCGGCGTATTTAGGTAGCAGAGCATGTCAAACGATTACAGCGTTCAATTTTTGGGTAGACAACAACCCCAGAAAATATATAAAGATATTCAGTCTCCCAAATCGGAATAATGTTATGGACCAAAACCGTCTCTAGCTGTAATCGTTTGTAATGATTGTAATACCAATAATTTATAGTTTAGCAAGTTTTCTCCCTTCTAATTGCAGTTTTTATTTGCCAAAAAAAGAGTTTGTACGTCATAGACCCGTTCTAGCTTTTAACATGAGACTTTTCAAGGTGTTATTGTTGAAGACTACTTGTTCAATCCCCCGGTGATCAAATTAAAATATATGGTGGGAGTTGAGAACCTACCGTATGTAAATAAAACGGCATCTTTGAATTAATTCATCATTTATTTTCATAAACTGAAAGCAACTGGAGCATATGTGACAGCATTTGCATATTTAATAGTCTAGCTATGCCAACTCCATGTAAATTTGTGACTTGTATATTATGGAACATTTAACACAAAACGCACTATAATCGACAATAATCTTTTATGACAACGTGGTATGCTTTTGATAAAATGCACACGGTTCTTTGCTGAAAAATCTTTTAGTTTTTAGACAAGCTGGCAACAACGGGGTAAAGTAAGACGTAGACGTCTCTACGATTCGTAGAAGGACTCCTGTAGGCACGCAAAAGGCACGGTCGTTGCACATAACACTTCCACAATGATGGGAAGCGGATCTATAGAAAATGAAAAGCATATTTTGTGCTTCGTCTATGCTTTTGTAACCACTTCTGTCAGCTTGATATGTACCCATAACCATTGTGTTTAAGTATCATTACATAATCATACTTGAAAGCTGTATTGATTTTTAAAGAATTTTGTAAGAAATGCCTTTCCACAAGCTGCAACTGAACTGTACTGTCGTATTGTCAAGAGAACTGGAAGATAGGACTTTAGTATAGCCTGCTGTTTGATTGGTGAGACATGAGGATTATGACGAAACTTGATCTTTGACTTTTTTAAGAAGTTGGAACATTTTGATTTATGTTACAAAGCATTAGATAGAATAGTCTTCATCTAGAGGACGAATTCTTTGAAAAGAAAAGAGACAAGATCAACAGCTTCTGAAGAAGTTACTTCAATATGATTAATTCTTATTATACTTGAAGGAAAATAAATTACCCTTCCAAAGAATACATACTTTAGTATACTATTCTCAGCCGCAAGGCTTCCAAGATGCAACAGATTGAGGGAAAGTTGACCTTCACTATCATTTATCAATCTGAAGAGGAGGATTGCTTGCTATTTTATCTCATGAAGGTATTACATTCTTTATAAATAATATGGAGGGTCTTATTACGTCATTCCAAATTCGATTTTCTCACATCCGAGTTCTCACCCTTCACTTATTCCATGAGCTTATTTTTATCTTTCCCGTAATTACCCTTTCCATCTTAATTTTTATCTGCATCTCAAAGTATTGTCGTAGCTACACCTCACAAGCTTCAGAATTTAGATTAAACTAAATGCTCGAGTTCGGTTGAAAACCCCTTTTTTGGGTCTGCGTCTAGAATTCAAAACTCAGTTTCCATCACTCAACGCTTAATAACTGACTGGGTTTCAAGCTGTCATGTTAAAGTTGCAGAGAGGCGACAAATAATACGAAAAAGTAGGTCTTGGAAAGAAAGGAAGAAAGAAAAACGTCATTCATTGCTTCCAGACATACTTAAATCTGACAACGGATAAAACCTAAAGGTTTGCCTGTTTCTGTCAAGTTATTCCAACAGAAAGATAGCTTTTATACCACAGATCAAAGTAGATACTGTAAAGTAGGGATCATGCAACTTTCAAATTTGTTTTTCTCACAACCAACAAAGTACCACATGCTAACCCACCCATGATATAGGAAATTGACAGGAAGTCTGAAATCATTGCCTAATTCTTTTTCGTTCATGTTGGCAATCGATCCTGTATCGTGTTGCTTGTCTCATGCCACTCTTAAGTAATTGGAGGTAAATTATTATTCAGTACTTCTAAAACGAAGTTTAAGTATTTTTTTCTGCTTTGTACCATCTCCTTGCACTTTAATTATATGAAAACAGACAGCGTTCTGAACACACCATGAAATACTTAAAAGAAATAAATGATCAAAATCTAACGTAACTTATCGTGCTTCAAAAACAAATTCGAAGATGTTTCACATATGTTATATATAGGTATTTGGAGTTTTTAAGTGTTTATCCATTACGGAGGACAGGAGAAAGTTTTATTGAAACGACAGCTCAAGAGCGCCAGCATATACCTCCAACTTTCCCTCTTTCTCTTGTAGTGCTGCACTTTGAGCAATTTCGTAATGAACTCGGAAGTTAAAGGAGAATTGAGCAAAGGGCAAAGTCTATCAGAATGACATACCCTAAAATTTCTCAGCAAAGCAAAAGATTCAATTAAACAGAGACAGATTACAATCAACGAGGTTTGTCGTTGATTCTAAGAATTGCTGTTTTCTTTTATCTTTCCTTGAGACTTCTTGAGTGACCCAGTTCATTGTTGGTTGCTTAAAGCAAACATTTCAACCACTTATATTACTACTACTACTACAAGTACTACTACTATTACTACGATGAAGGAGGTCGTGGTGGTGGTTAACATTTTTTTACTACCCACCAAAACTCCTTTTTCCACTTTTCTCAACGTCACCATCACTGACGCTCTATTGCACGGCTGACGCTACCACCAGTTTAAGTTTTGCGTAGGATTTTATTCTTTCCCTTACATCTTTTTGCTTTCTCTATCACTCACACACACTCTTTCTTTATCTTTCTTTGACTGTGATACTAATGTGTTCCAGGCGGGTCTAACATTGTTTATTTCACGTTTCGATGAAGGAGGTCGTGGTGGTGGTTAACATTTTTTTACTACCCACCAAAACTCCTTTTTCCACTTTTCTCAACGTCACCGTCACTGACGCTCTATTGCACGGCTGCCGCTACCACCAGTTTAAGTTTTGCGTAGGATTTTATTCTTTCTCTTACATCTTTTTGCTTTCCCTATCACTCACACACACTCTTTCTTTATCTTTCTTTGACTGTGATACTAATGTGTTCCAGGCGGGTCTAACATTGTTTATTTCACGTTTGTTCTTGCCTTTATAACAAATGTCCCGCAAATAAGAACAACTTTGACTGAATCAAAACAGAAAAATGAAGACATGAAATCACTTCCTCATGCGCAAGATAGGAAGATGGAAAATGTATATGTGTTATAGGAAAAGTGGAGAAAGATTGTATTTTAAATGTGCAGTAAAAGCAATTCCAGATGCCTTCGTGGTTATCTTTATGTATACATGACTGTATTACTGTTGACCAGCAAGCCTCTACAAAAAAGCGCTTTTTCAAGCCATGCAACTGGTGACTCTGGTAGCTCTTAACCTGTGTTGCGGAGTGGTACTGCTTATGTTTACATTATCCTGCTTCTCCAGATACTCACTGGGAAAGTAGAACCGGAGGCACTCTTAGAAATGTTTCATATTAAGTATCGTCGCATTTGTTTGATGTTGAAGGATTTCATTTTTTATCTTTTGAGGGAGAAAGAAATTTTTTTTAGAATAAATTGTATGAAACAACTTTGTTTTTAAGAGAGTGATACGATGAAGCATAGTTGCACTGGATGTAGATATGCATAAATGTGTGTGTAATGGTATGTGAACATTTTGTTTTCCTTTCAATGAGACCGCCATGGGACCTTTTCGAACAATATGATGTTTCATAAATCAGGACTACTTTTTAAGGAGTTGAACAATAAGAAAAGTGAAAAGCATGGTTATTTATATTTCTTTTAGTCCAGCCCCAAGTGCAGCCATTATAATTTGTTGAGGATGCTTCTCCTTTTTATTTCCATTAGGCAAGAACGAGAGCTTTTTGGTTTAATTTGTGGGTGAAGTGACGCCAGTTTCTCTAGATGTTAAATTAAGTTTTCGGCTGAAAAAAAGATCAATGTTTTCATCATGTATATTTATGAATATGTAGTCATTTTTGGAGCTTGAGTGTGTAACTTAATGTTATGAACCCTTTGGGCTTGACTGATTTTCTCTCTCAAAATTTTGAAATTCTTCAGCTGAAATAGGAGCTACCCCGGTGGCCAAATTCTACATAAAGTTGCTTAAAAATGTGCGAACGAGTTGAACTAATCGCATACTTAATATGCATCATGTCAATAACAAGCTTTGAATTTTTAAAACGTGCACAAAATATTTTTTATACCGTGAGGGATGACATCTCCATAATTAAGGAAATGAAAAGTTATGTATTGTAAAATGACTTGGAAATTATGAAGCGTTTCTCATTTGAGTTTGAGTATGTTGTAAATATCACGTTGTGAATGACTGTGTCAGCAAACCATACAATGGATCCATCCAATGCCGTTATTTCCTTCCGAAGTGAGACACTCAAGTAACAAGCCTCTACTTAAACTATACAATGAGAAGGATGCCGATGCAATAGCTCTCTGCATCAACAACCTCTGCTTAACTTGCTAGAAAAGTCCAAAAACATTCATAAAATATTTTTTCGTACCTATTAAAAATCCTGCCTCCGAAATAACTAAAATGCCAATTCCAAAATGACTAGAAAAAGTGGGGCAACACAACATTCATGTGTATTAGCCTTTTAAGTGAGACGAGGCTTTAACTTTTCCAATTGAAACACCAATAACCTAGGAAAAAAATGTGATGAAGTCTAGTCAGTATTCATAGGTAATTTTTGTACACATGTTTGTGCATGCAAACATCTTTATATGTGCTTGGAGTATCTGTTCGAGAAGTACATGAAGAGTTTTGAGTTGTTGTGTGAGTGGTGCTCACAGAATTGTGAAATGAGATTCTTTTCCTGCCTCATGCCTCACAGCCTGTAATATAAGAGTTTATTGAGGCATACACTTCATTTCTCATCTCGTGCCTTAGAGAACAGTTTCTTCTCTGTGTCCCTACACGCAAACAACTACAGCACTGTAATTTCAATGTATGTGCTTATAGCTATGATGTTAAGTGAGCAAATATTCACAAATATTTTTGCATTCCCAAATTGCTATATTCTGTGATATTCGAATTAGATCTTATAAAATTTTGAATACCCGAGAGGTTAAACCCTAGAACCTAGGATAGCATGTGGAAACAGTTCAATATTTCAAGTCTCAAGCCCTTGTGCATGTGACAGAACAATGAAGGCTCAATTTTCCTTTGTTAACGATTGTTTTGGCACACAACAGTCTACAAAAAATTTACTGAATTTCTACGGGACACCTGCGCACGATACGTAGAAGCATCCCTTTGTCCTTATAAACATATTCATATCCTGTCACCAATGAATTTAGGTGCTTGAAATTGAGCCCGTTTTTACAATGCATTTATGTATATGTACTAATTTTGTGTAACGCAACACCAACTTAGATACTGTAATATAGGTTACAGACCGTGTGACTTGACTATCCTGTTAAAGCTTTTTCAAAAACATCAACATGATTAATGATCAAAAATATTTCAAAGCTGGAGCTTGTCTGTGAAGTCATGTTACCTGGTAGTGCCATGCCGTCGTAGTTGAAATTAAAAAAACTTGCGAACTATATTTGTAGTATCCAATAAACAATCTAAATCATAGCTCTTTTCTCTGAAATATAGACATCGTGCTATACACCATGTATGCTTACATAACAAATTATTTTGCCCTTCCAACTTCACTCATGAATTCTAATGTCGACTGTACGTAGTAAACACTTCAATTTTCGCGTGTGACTACATCAATTCAGCCTACATATTTTTTGTTGTCGCGGCGTTAGTTTAGTGGGAAAATTTAATTGCATAAACACATTTTACGTTATAAAGCCACCGAAGTATTCTATGAAGCTATAAAAAATTATCAGAAAATGACTAGAAATTGAATTCCTGGATGAACATAGACAAAGTAAAAAAGTATGTCTGTGGTTTGATTCCATTAATTGAAAATTTTATTAAATAACGTTTCCACATGTTTTAATTTGTTATAGTGTACAGTGGTTCAGTTTCACAAGGGTAAAACAATAATGTATAAGTATAAGTATATGCCAGGGTCATGCTCACTTCTAAATTTCCATTAGAAAATCCCGGTGTTGATGTGCACTTGTGCGGAGTTCTAGGACTTAGCCTTCAAACTCAATTTTGCAGCTGACAAAGTTTAAATGTTAAGGTAAAAATCAACTGTTGACTCATAACAGGATATATTAGATCCATGTGAGGTTACTGAGAAGCAAACAAGTGCTTTCACTCTCAGATTTTCTCCGTAAAGAAGATTCAAATTGGGTGTGCGTGAGCAACTTTTTGACCTCGCTAGACTTACCAGTTATTCTTGTTTTGCGGTAGTTTTAAGTTGATTTCTACCTGGCATCATCAATAAAAGTTTTTGGGATTTATTTCTTGTGAAACTGGGAGTCGAAAAAACTTATGCATCTCGTTTTCTAACTACGTCAACTAAAAATATTAGTATTCCATGTTTTTTGTTTGCTCAAGACATCAGAGAAAATATATCGATTTTCCTACCTTTTCGTCTTTATGCAATTTGTGCAATATCATTCCATTAAAAATATCTTGTGACTGGGAATATCTATAGCAAATTTGAAATGAAGTGATGTTTCTCCTTCATCATTGGAAATTCTACCGTACTCACTACATCGTATAGATATAAAGAGCTACTTCCTTATTTGAAATATTATTTTTAAATGGATGCAGTGAGGCGTGTTTATATGAAAAAATGATTGAACTGCGTATTTCCATTATTTATGTGTTCAAAACATACACTAACACAAAACAAATGCATGCTACTTTTATACTTTCACTTTGTTATTTCACATAACAAACTCCGGTACAAGAAAATTTTGTCATTTATCCCATTACAGCAGCAATCCAGTTCACTTCAGCTCGTTCTTGATACGATAGTTCATTTTTACGCCCCCAGTCATAACTGAGTTGTGCAAAATGACTTAAGAGAAAGTACAGACTATAGAAACGCTCTCAGCAGACCCTTTAAATATTCTTATTTTTGGGATATTTTTCATTTGTAACCGTTAGTTTTCATTTCATTGTCATATAAATTTTCTAATATGAATACTTACTTACTCCATATTGTTAACAGTTTTATTTTCAAGTTTTGGAATCTACTACACTATGGAAGTATGGAATGTGGAGAAGTTGAGTCCCAACTTCCAATTCCTATTAAAGCATTCGCTGATTTCCATAATGTGCAAAGATAACTTTTCAGTAGAATGAATTTTCTCTCATACGGTGAGAAGTTAACGTAAGTATGGCTTACAACCCAATATGTAGGCTCTTCCGTTGCAACGCATTCTTTTAAGTTATTCAAGCCATGTTCTATGTAAAATAAATGTGTGGGGAAGAACCTATAAATTATAAAGACGTGGTTGGTGCTACATAAATGTTTAATGCCTAAACATAAATGTTTAGGTGTAACCTACTTTAAAAATCCATCTATACAATGTGTATGGTATATTGTATATACGTAATTCCTATTTAGAAGTAATAGTAGCTAGCAAAAAATGTGGTACTTATGCACGCTTAATTTTTGAATATGCAGTTTTGTCACTTTTAACAAATTACCCAGCTGAAGACTAGAGTCGGCTCCGAGAAAAATAAGTAATGTAATGTTACAGTACCTCATTTTAAAAACAAAAAGAACCCATTGGAAACTCTAGGTTCCGACTCTTAAATATCGGATTGGAACATTTGCATTACACCCCGTATACTTCAAGTTTAATAAACATGCTTGTTATAATCCGAACAGAGTGCTCCAAAGAATGATCAAGTCAGTTATGCACGACATTACTCTTTAGAATTTCAAATTTCTGGAAGATTATTGACCTTGTTTGCTATTAAAGCATGAAGGTAGAGTTAGAGACAAAATTACAATCTACAATGTTACAGTTTCATTTCCTCAATGTTCCCACTATTTCATATTTAGAAACAACTTTCTGAAATGAAAGTGTCGACCACAGATCCAGCAAAAGTGATTATGACGACAAAATCTTATTATGGGAAGTTGACTTGAATTTGTTGAGACAGCTGGTTATACTCTATTCTCTTCAAGTCACTTATATTGCAGAACCAGCAGCACTTGCATTGAATAAAACAAAACCTTTAGAATTAGAATAATAACTCGGAACTCCTACTCCGTATATTGAAATGAGCTGCACTGAGATAACGTGTAGTATAAGTCACAAATTTGAATGCGATTTGCAGCAATTCGAATCATAAAAGCATTTTCAAATGGCAAAAGCTTAACTTCCAATGGTCATGAACAGTTACATTTGGCAATACCAACGATCAGTTCCCATGTTGCGGAGAATCGGGAAGGAATAACTCCTTTAGGATTCAGTTTTACTGACAATAAAAGAGACGTGTGTACTTGCAACGGTTGTTACGTATGTACCCATAGTAAGAGATCACTTCACAAGGCTAATCGTAATACATGTCTGTAGGGCACGCACATAGAATAGAGCTAACTTTACGTTTCATTTCAAATCAAAGGAAATGGCACAAAGATTACAAAGCTTTTTCAGTTTCTCTGAGTACATAAACGAGATAACGAACTAGGTTGCAATTTCCCCCTTGTTTCTAAATTAAGCGTTCACTCAACAATAATGAATGGGTTGTACGTTTCGTGAGAAATTTGTGGAGCTTAACCTCCATCCATTCCAATTTATCAACTGTTTAGTGCGATGAATGTAAACGCACTCGATCAATTCATTAAATATTGAGTCATTTCCTAAACTGAAGACAACCAGTTGTTCCTTATTGTTGAAAACTAATAAAGTATTGATACTTTCGCCATCACGTTACTTTCTTTATAAGTTGGAAATTAACAGGAATGCAATGGTTAGATCGAATTAATAAAAACTTTCTTCCCCATTAATTGGTAAAGGTTTCGAATACTTTATGAATTGGCTGAAACATTTTACACTTACGTTTTTCCAAGTCATTTTCATCAAAGCTGCATTTACAATGTGAATATTTGCATTCATACGGTGTGATAGTTGCAACAAACAACTTACATCTTACAAAAGAAAAGAGTGATAAGACTACACTATTCGCATTTTCATTCTCTCAAGAACAACGACACAGCTCCTAAGTCTTCAAACGTCAACCCAATGAAAGACAGAGTACTAAAGTAGTGGCAAGGAATAAAGTAGTGCATGTAGCTGCAATTCCTTGATCGTTTTCAACGAATTTCTTAGAAAGGAAGTTTGAGAATTGATGTGATACACCCATGAGACACTCAAAGTTAATTACATTCCACGTCATATCTTGTGATGACAACGACGAACTTCTTGATTTCCGGAGAGCACATATCTATGTGCATTTGTCTGCGCTATTATCTGCATTCAAAAGAAAACTTGAGACGAAACTCTATATAGGTCTTGTCTTGCAAACAAATTCAGAACGGTTATGTTGTATCCATAAGGTCATATAAATTTATGTTTACCATTTTGTGAATTGCAGATGCTCAGGAGACTCTATGATTGACCAAATTCAAGAACATATTACAAGCAT
>JAANSM010003911.1:0-12120 GCA_036850725.1 Orchesella villosa | reverse complement strand
ACAAGGGCAAAATAGGAATTTGTGGTGTCTGGTACATGCAAGAGCATGAATAGAAGATATTTAGAGTCTGTACGGCAAGAGAGATGCTTGGTCTAGTGGTATGGCAGAGGCCCGCAAAGCCTTTGACGCCGGGTTCGATTCCCGGCAGCAACAGTACTTTTGCCGTACACCACAGAATTTTATGGACAAAAAATCAGGGTGGCTTTCTGGCAAAAGCGGGATCACGTAGTGTCAAAGCGATGCGGCATTGTGGCAAATGTGATATAGTTTTCAGTCTTAAATTACTTTATTATATGCATAAAGTAAAAATATTTTATTTGGTTTTAGTTTTACTTTGCAGTAATATTTTTATCGGCTAAGTATGCAGTCAAGTGGTACTACTAAAATAGTACTAGTAAAAAATGTGTAAACTTTTGTAATCAATATAGAAATATAATGGGTAGTTACAAGTCAAGTCGTAGTATCTATAATATACTATTCTACTGAGGCTTTAACGACTTGTAATTTTATTAAACTTTTAGTGATGTTTCAGCTACGAGTAGATTACTTTTATAAACTACGGCACTATGTTATGTGTATTTCGCCAATGTAAATATTTGAAAACCTGTGGCTAATATCTGTAATTTTGAAAGTAAACATATGTAGTTATAATTCATCTGTATAATTATGTATTTATATGGATGCGATGAATCGTTTCATGCATTTATGAAATTCTCTTGGTGTTTTGACTCTGTACGTGTTTCATAAATTACGAACTTTTACGTTTATCTCCCTATATCTTCGCTTTCGTATTGGTAAAATAATATTTTCAGACATTTGCTTCCATATGTTGTCAGTTCTACTTTGTTCCAGACTAATGACAAAAATGAATTTCCCTGGTGGTGGTTTTGCAAGTCGTATTTTTATCCATAGGTAATAATGCAACCCATCAATAAGATTTGAAGAGAAATATTGAAATATGTTGGTTGATAATCAGAAGTCCGGAATGTTTACTAAAACTTTCAAAAATTGCGTGCCCGTTCCTTTTTAAAGAATGAGTCTAGGAAATAACGTCAAAAACAAAAACATCCAAACGAAATAACGTCAAAACTGAAACGTCCAATACACAAAACATCAAAACCACAAAAATGTCCAAAATTAATAATGTCCAATGGAAAAAACGGCCGATCAAAAATCTCCAAACCAATAATATCCAATGTACAAAATGTCAAATTTTATTATCATTGTCAACATGACACAGTGGGTTTATACATTTCCAATATTGGACTCCTACTTTAGAACTAAAACTAAGGAGGTACGAGGCTTCCCTAATAATTATTAGTTGCCACCGTTTTGAGTGGTTTTGAAAACTATTTCGCTTGAGTCACTGGCCATTTTAAATGATTGTATTTCTTATTCTTTTCTATCTCTGCTCAGCTCAATTACTATCCACTGACTAAGCTTTACACTTTTACACTAAAAGAAAATAGCTTCACTTTTTGTACAATTTCGTTAAAATTTGCAATTTATGGATACTATGCACAATTTACATGGAAATCATAATTTCAAGGAATCATACATGAATAATTGTTAATCACTTCTGGATGGTTTAACTTTAAGGAACAGTTTGAAAATACGATACAATGCTCACAGTTTGACTTTGAGCATGATTTTTTGAATTCAACTACTTAAACTGTTCATTATTCATGATTTCTGCATGATTTACATATGTTCTATGAAATCACATTTTTAGTTTGTCTGCTTGTGTAGATTGGACATTTTTGTCAATTGGATGTTATTGTGTTTGGACCTTTTTGACTTTCGGATGTTTTTATCCCTGGATGTTTTATCTTTAGACGTTTATGCAATTGGATGTTTTTTCCTAACACGTAAAGAATATAGAGCCCGAGTTTAGGCTCAGTTTAGTTGCAATACCTGTTATTTCCGTTATTTTTCAAGAATATAGGTTCGTTCTGCCAGCTTGTGATTTTGAATTTGCCAGATTGTGATTTCCCGTTATGGTTCTGGGTACTTATGTATCGTATCAAAGTGCGACTGCCAAGATGGGTTCTGCCACCAATGCAGGCCATATTTATTTCTCTTTTTGTAGCTTTATTTCTATGGTTTTCCAGAGTTTTCAAGTGGTCAGCTTCTCTGATCTGGACGCTAATCCTCCTCCGAGGAGAATTTAAAAAACTGAGCCTGATCTCAAATCCAAGGAAATCCCTTATTAGTAATAGTCATACAAACAGAATCAGTGATTCTGATTTTCAAATCCGAATCACTCTGCCTCCGTGATTGGGATCAGCAAGCTTACATTAAAGGTTTGAAAACTTCCTCAGATTACGTCAGAATTTGTAATTTTTTATATGACATCCTGTTGCAGATATTACTAATAAGCGTCACTTTGGGATGCTTTACATTTTACGATTAGTTTAAGAACGCGATACATTGCTCACAGTTTGACTTTGAGCATGGTGTTCGGAGGACTTATGGCTTATCAAATTATAATTGTAGTTTAGGTGTTTGTGTAGATTGGACTTTTTTGGGCGTAACTTTGTTAGACCTTTTTGTCAATTGGATTATTTTGTGCTTGGACCTTTTTGACTTCTGGATATTTTTGACCTTGGATGTTTCATCTTTGGACGTTTTTGTTTGGATGATTTTCCTAATACGTCCGAGATATCGTTTCAAATACATACAGAGTCAGACATGATAATGATCTCAATATATTCCAATACGCTTTTTCAATTGATAATAAATTGTTGCGAGCAACATAGATACGCAGCTCATGCCCACTAACAAAGAACTCAAATTATGAAACTAATTAAAATTAGCAGAATTACTAAATTACTAGAGAACTTGAATTACTTGAAGAATTCAAGAAGTACTAAAACTGGTTGATAAACAATCTCGAAATATCCCTAAATACTGATTTTCAGCGTAATAACATTCGAATTGTATGACCGATTTAAAAACTACAGCCACTTTTTTTTACAAAGCATGCCAAAACGGTCCTACATAATGATTTTCAGCGTAGTTAATTAAGGTTTTGAACTTTCCCGCCAATAACTTTCAAATCCCTTGACCGAATTCGGGGAAAGGGAAAAGTATTCAGTGCCCTGCGTTGAAGCTGTACTACCTTTGTACCAAGTTTAGTGGAAATTCGGTCAAAGCAATGATGCCTGGATTGTTCTCAATTGTTTTGTTAACAATAGTTCTTTTAAGAACAATTGTTCTTTGTTCCGACATCAGGAACGAAACAAAACTATTATTTTCGAAAAAATCTATGCTACAAGATAAATTGGAACAAACAACTACAATCTAATCTAGTGCAGTTGTTCTAATTGTTATATTTGGTATTGTATTTTACTATATATTTGGTAGAAAATGTGACTTCAACCAATATTTATGTTGTAAGAACTCACAGCACTACTATCAGATACAAACTATTCTGAAATGTAGCTATAACATACTTATTACTGAATGAATGGTAGTGAAGATAACTTTATTTTGAGACAACGATTTCACGTCTATCAACATAAATTTAAATACTTCTTGGGCGACATTTTCTTTATCGTTCAATAAAATTCGACATCTTCTTAAAGAAAACTTCTAGGCATAAAGAATTTGTATTTAGTGTTCATGTTGCTTATGAAGTATTATTGGCATATTGGCGCCGGCTGGCCTCAGAAAGCCCTAATACTAATATTATAAGTCATATAAACCATTGGGACAATCAGAACTAATTGTTCCACAAGAATAAACAATATGGTTGCTGAATGGATGAGGACAAAACAAAAACAAATTCGGGGTCTCCCGGAACAGAACAAACCTAACAATATAATAATTGAGCCGTGGGTTTTCGAACAAAACAAAGAAACATTCCTTGCATCTTTGGGTCAAAGTATGAGGCGAGGGAATGCGGGCGGACAGACACTCGGATAAACAGACAAACTTAGTAAAATCCTAACTTAGCTCTATACCAGATAGTTACCCATACCAGATACCTAAACCATTTACCATAACCAGCTACCTAAACCTGTAACTAAATCCAGTTCGAAATATCAAAAACTACTATCACTCTTTGATTAAGCATGTTATACATTAGGTGTATTCAGTCCATACCATCCTAACTGAAAAACGATAAGTTAACATGCGCCTGTGGACTAGTTAAGATTATAAAATGTTCTCCATGTATGTTAGCCTTTTGTTTTTCACATTTCACCGGTTACCAGTTCCATTGAATCATAGGGTGTTTAACGGATGATCTAAATGACCCAAACGCTAGTTACAACCAACACGTAGTAGTTTCAATTAGAATTTTATTGTCAGGAAAGCAGTCCGTCCGTCGGCTTCATTGTTGGAATAAAATATCCTTTATGGTGTTTTTGAATTCTGGGGTTTTTAATTGGAGCTTGTTACGCATGTCAAAATGAGGTAGGAAAAAGATTATATGATTTTAAGGCGAAAATTGTTTGTAATTTGCTCCATAAACCATTACAAATATGTATTTTTCTTGAGTTTTTACAACATTTTTCATATTATTTGGTCCGAATGTTTCTTATCCCATGCATAAGACAGAGGTATTCGTCTTTATGATGGCATTGGAACGAAAAGTTTATCGGTTCAGCTAATATGTTTAAATAATTAATCAGACGGACAATTTCTCTGGATCCGGCAATCAGGGCAGGGTAAACCATATATAATAAGGCCAATTATAAAATAGTTGTATACTAGTTAAATCGTGAAAACAATACAATATAAAATTGTCAAACAAGACTACTCTTGCACTAGAAACTGTCCTAAAACTTTAATCGCCATTAATTATTTTAAACTTAATATTTGGAATTCTAAAGGTTTTTTTCTAATAGATAGCAACAACCACAGTAATACGAATTATGATAAACATAAATACTATTAAGTATCAATTTATTAAAAAATAACAATTTTGTAATACTATTCAACCTATTTGAACTCTACACAACTTGTTTTATGTCGAATGTAAAAAAAATCCTGTTAACCTGATTAAAACTATACAACATCAAATACAATTGGTAAAATGTACAACAGGAATTTCTAAAGATCCGGAAGACCGAATAGAGCGCTTCCCAGTATATGGTGTGGTGACCTGCCAGACATCCTGATACAATGAACCCACAAAATGAGTGCAGCCCGGTTTATGGCTGTGGTGACGCTGCCCGACATCTAAGTATAAGGGATATACTATCTGAATTCAGCCCAACATATGGATGTGGTGACCTTGCCAGACATCCAGAGATAATGAACTAGCAGCCACTTATAGTGGCTACGCCACGATGGTGGAAACCCATTTAAAACATATCTAGAAAGCCAGATGCATTCGCTTGTACTTACATAGAATTTTTTGTTCCAACGCCGTCATAAAGAAGAATACCAGATCTTTATTAAGCACGGGATAAGAAAAATATATCTGACCTAAACTTATAGAATAAATTACAAAAAAATTTCAATATAAAATCCTATGAATTTTTTCCCTACCAGATTTTGAGTTGCGTAACAAGCTCCAATTTTTCGCAATTTCCTTGACATAAGAACGCACCATGTATGTATGTATTTAAAGGAAAAAAGAAACACCATAAAAAGACTTCATACCAACAATGAAGCCCACAGGCAGTCTGTGCGAAGGTAAAGACAGGAACCATGTTACTGGGCCACCCGAAGGAGGTAATTAGAAGTTAGGACTATTTAATATTCGGTAAACGTCTTAACCCACAGTACAAATTTTGCAATAATATCTCTTGTAATGGTGAAATGGATTCAATATATAACTATCCTTTTAGATTTGGTTAGAACTTTTGATGAACTAGTTTTTTAATGAGAAAATTCCCGTGATTAGCTATTTTTGAAATAGTTTCTTCATTATCTTAATCAGTTTATACTGAAAATCGTAATACAGCCTACCAAACCTCAAGGAAACCTACCAAATAGCAATTTTATCTATAAACATTACCTTACTCATTTTTCATGTAACTAATCTTTTATCTAGCAAATTCAATATAAAATATTTGCTAACCTACTATAACTCAACTCTTGGCTATGTAAGGTGGGTATGTAATGTAAATGTATGTAAGGAAATTGTAGGTTATATTGCTATTTGGTAGATAACATTGCCATTTGCTACGTTAAGGTTCTAAGTTGGTCGTGGAGACAAAAAACGGCTCCGGAATTGAAATTCAATAAGTATTTCAATTTTCTGAGCTCATAACGACTCATTTCGCAATTAAAATTTTAATAGAAATTTTCCCACCGATATTCCATTGTAGGATTTTGAGTTGCGTGGCCCTTGGAGTTTTCAGGGTTCTGCTACTGGTATATTAACTCGGATAGAGAGAGTTGGTTTTAAAAAAGTTTAAGATTTATTACACGTAGTATCAACCTTTACAAATGAACTGACTTCCATAAGCTCATGGAGAAGCTTATATACTGGAAGATCAGGAAATAATATTCACAATAAATGACGTACGTAATCAGAAAAATAAGAGTAAAGTATTAATAACAAGAATACTACTGTATGATGCGTTTCCGCATCTACCATCACGTTATGGGAAAAGGTTGTATAGGAGTTGGGAAGGAAATTACTTCGTTTGAAACAAGGAATGAGGACAACGAAAGTGTTATTTCTAATGAACAAGGAAATATCTTGAAATAAGGAATTATCTGGAACAAGGGAATATCTGAATTACTTAATTACGTTTAAAGAACGTTTTAAAAACAAGAAAGAGATGCATTCTCTTACACCATATCAACGGGATCACCTGAGTCGTTTCAATATGGCAACAAAGGTCATATTGGATTTTATGGAACTAGTATTTTAACAGGTCAGCTTTCAAGAGGTTGAAACAACCTTATCCTGTAGCATGTACTTCTTATAGTATCGCTTCAAAATTCGTTAAATTTTAGATTTCAACTTCAGTTTTTTAATAATTTCCTATACCATTCCATAAATGAAATTGATAACTATGTAACGACGAAAATCTGTTCTGGCCTGATCTGCCAAAATACTAGTTACAGAACAATTCACTATGACTATGGACGCAATATGGAAACGCCTCAAATGATCCCGTTGCAATAAAATAACTTCCCAGTGAAAACATTTCCATGACTTCAGACCTTAAGTGGGGTTCTGTGGTTGCTACAAGAGACTTAAAGTGAAACGGAATCTTGAGGGAAACGCCTCACATTCCGATTTCTTTCAGATTCCGTGCGATCAGTACTCAGGATATTCCGGTTGAAATTTGAGTTCGAAAACAAAGAAAAATTTAGGACCATAACAACAATATTTTGGGTATTGAATTTGCCAAGCCCCACGCTCATTCCGCTCGAAATTCCATTTCACTCAGGTGAAAACATGGGGAGCCATTTCACGCAGTATCATGAGTGGAAAATGGTCTGCGAAATGAAATCGGAAATTTTTGTTAACGAAATGCGTTGTCCTGAGTACTGATAAGTGAAATTCCAATGAAATTTTCGCTTTTGGGTCGTTTTCGGTCGAAATTGTTAACCACAGAACAGCACTTTACGGTCATTATTTCAGTGTGAAATTTTTGTTTTCGGAATTTTTTCATGAATGAACGAATTTACCTTACTTTTTTAAAAACCGTTAAAATTTTGTGCTGAGGGCTTAACCATGAAATCCGAAAATACGTCACTGCGTTCATCTGCGATAATTTAGTAGAAAGTTTTTCTGCATGAACCTTAAACCTGAGTGTAGGTTCTTTAATCGTCGTTTTTTGATCGCCATGGCATGTGCTCGCCATATTTATGATCAAATCTTATTTATGAAAATTAGCCAATTGATCGACCTTTATCTATTTCGTTTTTGTATAAGTTTACGGGGAATTATGGCATAGAGCCTAGTATATTTGAAAATTCTATTTCGAAAAGCTGTCAAACAACATAAAACACATTGACAAAATATAAATTGAAGCTAAAACTACAAATTATGAAGTGAATTAAAGAATGCTATGAACTAAAGTGAATTCGTTAGACTTGAGAATTTACAAGCAAATGTTACAAACTGTCATTATTTGAAAATCGGTCACATATACACGACAAAACAAGGTGTGCAGTACTGAAAATGTGGAAAATATAAAAGTTCTCTACTCTAAGGAAACCTTCAAAATTACGGACTAATTGGCAATGACTAAATCTAGTGTCACATCCAATTTTCTCTACAGAACGAAATATATGGATTACGAGTAAAATGTAGTTGTTCAAAACATCGTAATTCTTAGTAGAATTAGTAAGCCAGTGCTGACACTAACACAAAAGTATATAGTAGCTTCAAATAAAAAAATTCATAGCATATTATAAAATAAAATTATGCAAAAGGCGAATTTGACAAAGGTTAATAGTCAATCGAATGACTAATTTTCATAATGAGGAGTCGATCAAGTGGCAGGCAAACAAAAAACCGGCTGCACTTAAACACACTCACTCAAGTCAAGTCCATAATTTGGACAACTATTTTTCCGAGTTTTTGGTAAAACTCTAAAGCAATGTGCATTTGCAATTCTAAGTTGGATGTAAAACACCCATTCACATTCTTTGGACCATTCGGCAATCTAAATGAATAAGTCCAGAGTATAACAGGCTTACAACATTCTTTTCATATAATTGGCTAGGTAATACACCGCCATCCCAATTATGAGGTCTCTCTCCTCAAGTAAATCCAGTTTCTATTCACAAGAAAGTGAAACCAGTCAAGGTGAGCGTCCCCTGCATCTCGTGGAGGCGGTGGAAACTGACAATGAGAACAATTCACCCAAGCTTAAACTCAATGAAAAGTCATTACAAACAGTTATAGAGTCATCGGAACAACGTCAACTTAGTATCATTGCCATCGTCGGACCTCCTTCATCCGGTAAAAGCCTCCTCCTTAATTCCATCAAGGGCGCTCTTGAAGCCAAAGAAGCTGGAAGAAGCATCCTCTTTTCCTCATCAACATCAAACCTCTTAAACGGATTTAAATGCAGCAGTACCACCGATTCCAAATCATACACAACAACCGGAATTTGGATTTGGAGTAGGGCATTTGTTCCATTACAAAGCGACACAGCCGTGATTCTCCTAGACACTCAAGGATTGTCCAGCTCTGAAGCTTCCTCGGCCATATTCGGGCTTTCATTTCTCTCATCGTCCATTCTAATCTACAATATTGAAGCCAGTTCCTTCGACACATCTCCTTTTAGCCCATTATCTCCATATTTCAAGTATGGATTTGGATGTTTGGAAAAGGACGAAGAGTTATCCGAAGAAGAACCTCCATTCCAAACCCTCGCATTACTTTTGCGTGATTGGAGTGACGTTGGAACCTACCCTTATGGACGAGAAGGTGGAAAATTTTTCTTAAACGAGAAATTGGCAACACTCCGAGGGAGATTGAAGATAGAGACAAAAGAAGGTTTAAAATGCTTTCATCGAGTAACTCCTTACCTAATTCCAGAAATGGGTGGGTTTCCTGGTTCCTTCCAAGACGTAAATAAAGAGTTTCTCACCCACTTAGAAAAGTCCATTGAGATCCTGTTAGACGATGAAAACTTGCTTCCAAAGAAAATATTCGGGGTTGAACTAAGTCCAGCTGATTTCACAAACTTTTTAAAACAATACGTCAACACTTACAATGACTTGCTTCACTCAGAAATAAAGTTGGTTGAAGAAGACATCATTTTAGAGGCCACTTGCACAACTTTCCACTCCAACGTTTTGAATAGATGTCTTGAAAAATATAATGAAATTTATGAAAATCGAAGACAACAACTCACTTCCCCAAACTCAGATGATATTCAGAACTTCCACGACTCAGCAGTTAGGCGAGCAAACGTTTTATTCAAAAGGGAAAAGAAGCTAACCGACTATGAACATTCGTGCAAAGAACAACTTCGCAAGGAATTGCTATCCCTACTTGGAAACAAATTAAACGAAACAACCTCAAATCGCGCTCTATATGTTCAATCTTGCTTTGAGAATGTGGTTGCAAATTTCAAGAAGAAAATCTTGAGAAAAACTAATATAAGCCCAGAAGTTTCCAGTCAGTTGATATGGAGCTCGATCCTAGAATTGCTCAGTAATTTTACCACCGACGATGACGAAAACACTTTGGAACTAGCGGGCTCTCTTGAAAAGGAACTTGAAAACATTCTTGAAAAATGCCCAGGAACAACAAAACCCATCACATTCAAGGGAAGTAAATCAGCAGAAAAAAGGTTGCAGCAGAAAAAAGATGATCTTGAGGCGGCGAAGAAGTGCATGCAAGATTTGCACTCACAACTTGTCCAACATTATGAAAAGGAAATGTACGACGTTATAACTAGAAAAGTTCCAACACCAACTTCTTCTTCCCTTTTTGCTTATCACGAGATTTGCTTAGCTAACATAATCAAAACATTTAGCCAAGTTTCAGAAGAAAATCCATATGCGAAAGAGGCTCAAATCGAGTTAGTAAACTCAATTAAGCAAGTTTATACCACAATAGAAGACGAACTAAGCTGCGCATCTATACAGCAGCGAAAGGAGCTAGCTGAAGCGTTCGTAAATGAGGAAGTAGAAACGTATTCCAAATCTTTATTTTCAAATGAACGACAAGGAAGTAAGATAACAGTGGGTTTGCTTAACGAAATGATTTGGGAATCCAAGAGTACATTCAATGAAAAACGTTCATTTCCACCTGGAATTTCAGAGAGGGGTGAGATTGAGCTTCAACCTCGCTCCTCTTTAAACACCAGTTATAGCAGTGCAAGAAGGAAATCATTTTTTGATGCTTCATCAGAAAAACAAAGAAGCATGAAAGAAATTAAAGAAACTTGTTTGCAACAGTATGAAGCAGATATGGACACTCTAAGACATGGAGCTGAATTTGTGGAGACCCCAAAACTTGTTAAAGCTCATCAAAATACCGAGCGCAAGGTGCTTTTAACATATGAGAAGCTATGTAAATTATCTACCGACTCAATAAAAGAAAATAGAAGTACGGAACAAGAATTGGAAAAAGAATTTGCCAAAATGCGGATTGAGAGTGAGCGTGAACTCGAGCTAGCTAAAGCAAACGCTAAAAATTCGATTCATGAATGTCTAAAAGAATATCAAACGCAGATGAAGCAGTTTGCAGATTCCTGTACAAATGCTACAAGTTATCAGCGGATGCATGAAAAGACAAAAAAGGAGATTCTTTTAAATTTCTCTAAAAAATGGAAACCAAATTGCAGTAAAAGTTTTCGACAAGAACAGGAAAAGATACTGGAAACCGAAATGGATTCAACCTTTAAAGAATTAGAAGATTTTTTCAAGATGAGGCTAAATACCGACGTCGTTTCGATTGAATCACAGAAAGCCGAAGCAAGAAAATATTATCATGCAGAAATGGCCAAAAATATTAAACCAAAAGCTCACACTGATCCATCCCATTTGGAAGAATTGCACAAAAGGATAGGCAAAGAGGCAATTGAGATGTGCAAATCAAAAACAAGTCTTAAATCCAATCAAAAGAAGATGCTGAAATCGTGGCTGCAAGAAAGCTACCAAAAATATAAGGATGAGAATGACATGCTCCTGAATTACGCTGAAGGCACAGAACCCGCAATTGGAATCGATTTAGGAACAACTTATTGTTGCGCCGCTGTCTTTATGAATGGAAAAGTAGAAATTGTAAGAAATCCACAAGGACACAACACGACACCAAGCTACGTAACTATTAAACAAGGTGGGGAGCAGATAGTAGGAGCAACCGCGAAAGGTAACGCTCATCGAAACGCTGAAAACACAGTTTTTGATGCCAAGCGCATGATTGGCCGTCGTTTTGATGATCCACAACTTCAAAATGACATGAATTATTGGCCTTTTACTATCGTCAAAGGGAAAGAAGGTCCAGAAATTCAGGTGAATAAGATAGAATACCCTCCAGAGCAAATTGCCTCTTTTATTTTGACTCAATTAGTAAATGACGCGGAAACGTATTTAGGACGGTCTGTTCATAAAGTAGTGATCACGGTCCCTGCCTACTTCAATGATGGGCAAAGACAAGCTACAATTGACGCAGGAGAGATGGCCGGTTTACAGGTCCTCACAATTTTGAATGAGCCTACTGCCGCCTCAATTGCTTAT
>JAANSM010003910.1:0-12120 GCA_036850725.1 Orchesella villosa | reverse complement strand
ACGGGGGAATGGAAAAAGAAAATTAATGAACTCAGTGCGTGGTTTCATGCTTTTTATGTACATTACATCATTTACGCACATCAGATCAGATCACGGCTTGGAAAAAGCATTCATATATATAGGTATGTTGTGTACATTACGCTGCCTCAGCATCAGCATCCAGATTGTGTTCATATGAAATACATGAAATTCTTGTAAACTGTTTAACCTTGCCGAAAATGCTTTTGAATGCTTTCATACAAAAAAGGTTGTTATCACGCCCAAAAGTAGATAAAAATTTTGTTTGCTTTGATTAGGGATTGTTCGAAAATCGTTCCAAAAACATCACTCGTTCGAAAACTAAACAAAGCTTTTATGCTCACTTTTAATTGCAAACATAATAGTGCATTTTTACAAACTTAAATGTGCTTCCAATCTCCTCCTCTGATGACGTAAGCCAACTGTTCTTAGGAAACGTATGGTTTCGAATGGTTTCCAAACGTCGAGGTGAATAAACCCCTTTCCAAAAATGCCAATGGTCTCACTACAACGGAACTTGATCGCAATAAATGTGCAACGACAAGACATTACCATATATTTAAACTCAACGAAGCATGTCAAAGTGATAGGAAGTTGAGTCAGAAAAAGAGGATGAAAGCTATTTAATCGTTCATGGTTTTTTGATCCTTGATCAGTTTTTTATGTCTACTGATGAAGCAGAAAAGAAACAGCGTGGATTTATGCCACGCAAACAACAAAACAAAGAAGAGTAATGATCGTGCTAGCTTTATCTTATGTACTACTTTTTACTTACCACTGTTGAACGAAATCCCCCAGCCAGTCGGAGTCAAAGACATCGGAGTATGCGCCGTCTTTAGTTTGTAAAACTTTCAGTAACTCTTCCATTTCTGACCTAGATAACTGATAAACTTTCGAACTTTTTGTTTGAGGAGCGATACAATCTAAATTGTAACGCTCTTGCAAACTCTAATTGTTAATATCCCAGTTTAAAGTTTATTTATATATTTATGTTTCAAAGCACTTGGTTCACTGCAGCACAATTAATTTTGCACTCTTACTCCTGCTTGGAGGTGCGGCACTGAACTGGAATCCTGTCAGCTAATTTTGTTAAAAGTGAGCTGCGTAAATTGGAACAACATGAAATTATTTTACGCAGCAAAATAGTTAGCTAGCACCCAAGCAAGCAAGAAAATGAAACTTTTTTTGAGAGTACAAATAAGCAATTGCCCTTGTCCTTTAAAACCCCGGTAATCACTTGCGGGGGCTGAGCTCTTCTTATAAAATGCACAAAAGTTGTGGAAAGTATATGGGAACTACGTAGAATGCAATACGTATAATATTCACTGTTACAAATTTCTTTGTTCTTGATTCATGGTGCGTAACTAGACTAATTGTTTCTGAGATTACGAATTTAATCTTCAAAACAGTACCACGTCCTTTTTATGAGGTCTAGTTTTGACTGGGTTGATTTCGTCCTCACTAAATATGTGTCATC
This sequence comes from Orchesella villosa, assembly GCA_036850725.1. Classification (NCBI taxonomy): domain Eukaryota; kingdom Metazoa; phylum Arthropoda; class Collembola; order Entomobryomorpha; family Orchesellidae; genus Orchesella; species Orchesella villosa. The sequence goes on along the minus strand of JAANSM010003910.1, from coordinate 10,625 downwards.
ACTCACAACAAGCTGCGATGTTTCTGAGGTTTGATGGTTTGAAAGATTTTATGGGCTATGAAAACTTGCACGCTGATAGCTAAGCGATCTATTCGTTCTCGTTGCTTTTCACTGTTTAAGGCTTCCTATTTTTGTAGATGCGATAGCGGACCAACTTGGAAATCGAATCAGCTGGAAATTGTTGAAACAGCTGAATATAAGTGAAGAAAAAAAGGTAAAGTGAGCAACTGCATTTTGGTTATTATTGGTGTCGTGTCACAGACCGTTTTTGAGATTAACACGATTCATGCGACTCTATCTAACGTAGATATAGTGACGTATAGGCTTGGATATATTCAAGTAGCAGTTTTTCTAAAAAACTGCGCCTTGCTTTTGGACAACATCTTCGTGGATTGGGCCAAATGGCATTACGCTAACATTTTTTCTAGCTCATCCATACTGTTTAAACATAAAAAATACATGCATACTGCAACCATTCTTTTTTATAACCGCATTAGTCTGTTAGGTTCACGTTGAAAGAAAGAAACTGTATGCCTGACAGTAGAGTGGATGCATGTCCGAGAACCTAAGCTTCCGAAACAAAGGAGGTTGTTCGAAACGAACTTAAGAAAGAGTTCAGCACACAACCTTTCACAAATGTGTGAAAGAAGAGTTGGTAATTCTCTATTGCATTGTTCTCTTGGTGTCATTTCAATACTTTTTTCCATTCTTCCTGAACTTCATCAGGAGAACGGTTTATGTTCTGGGATCGAACTCCTCCTCAAAGCCTTATCTACATAAGTACAACATTGTATTAAAGTGGCATTTGTCAGTCAGGATGAAACGGAAACAATCTTTAGCTCCGAAAATACAAACAGTCTAGCAAAGGAATTGGGTTTACTGCCACAGAGAATTTCATGGTAGTTTAGCGTAAAACTTGGTAAGTATTCAGCTTGTGTGGCTGTTCCCACTGAATCAGTTTTAGACCTTTGGCGAAACCGAGAAGAGTTGTGTCGTTGTGGATCCTGTGAGAAAAGTATGGTTCGAGAAAGCTGTTTCATATGCTTCATATTGAAATAGAGAGATTTGCGTTGACATTAGTGCAAGTCGTTAAGAGAGAAAAGGCTCCTTATTGCAGATTCTTGCGAACTTGTAAACAACTACAAGACACAATAGAATGTATTATAAATGCCAAGAAAAAATATATAACCTGTACAATTCGCTACATTGTTTCATGCAACGCCAACAGCACAACACAACGCAATAGCTTTGGCTTCATAATTATATATGCCTTCACTCTCCACAAGCATATAGGTGTGTTGTATTTTTCTCATTATGTTTCGAAAATGTTTTAATATGATGATATGTTGACGCAGTTCTTAACTTGACTGCCGCATGGTGAATTCATTAACCTCAATTCAACAACGAGCTCCCCACTAATTAAAAATTTCTTGATGAGCACGTGAAAAACAGGTTGCATGTTTTTAAAGTCTCGTCTTCTGTAGAGCGCAGTATATTTTGAGAAAACAAATTTTTTTTAGCTATTTTTACCTCAACAACGTGTTGGAAACTTGTATATTTTTGTAGCATAAAGTATGTCTGAAAATTTCAAGTCAAATAAATTTAAGTCACTTTTTGATGCTAGGACAATTCAAGGTTCCTGCTGCAGAAAAGCTAATAATTTAACCTTACTCACGTTGTTGGTTTTTTTAAAGCTGAATCTGAATTGTATTTTTTGGTTTACTATTAATAGACGGGAACGTTACAGTTACAGTGGTGTTCTACATCATTGAATAAAATAATAATCAAAATAGCTCCAAACCAGCTGCCATATATTTGCGTATAAATATATTCTGTTACAGCTATATATAGAATTATTGAAGGGCAAATTCGTTCCAGCTTTAAATACGATGCCGAATCAACTGATTTTTTAAATACGAAATTAGTGGCTTAACATCATGTACACTTATGTTCATGCATAAAGTTATTTTTGTTACACAAAACATACTTTGACTGATTTAGAAATGCAAGTTATTTTCAGAATTGTGGTAAATTAGTTGTTATCGCCAGACATGATGCTTAAATGGGTAAATTTAGAGTTGAAATCTGTTTTTTTCAGTGGCATCACCGAATATGCACACAAGATTCATAGCAGCACTTACGTGGTTGTTATGAGCATGCAAAATAGACATTTTTCACAGTCTCCATTCAATTCTCTGTCGGAAAATAAATGTGTATATAATATAGAATGTGCACCCGAACGAATGCATAAACGCCATAAACTATGCACTCCGTTGCATAAACAGTGGAAGGCTGAAGTCTTTATGACTGTCAGCCCATATGAAAGAAACCAGAACTGTATGCATGAAACTAAATTTTTACAAAAAAAGCAATGAAAATCTCAGTTATTTTTGAAGCAATAGGTACTAATAATGAGGCTGAAAGTCATAAAGACGACCCACTAGTGATTATGTTTGTCGGCACCGATTCAAATACGTTTTACAAATGATTTACTAAATGCAAGTTTACGAAGGCAACCCAATGTTAGAAGTTTGAAGTTATCAGTTATATTGAATGTTTAGCTTCAGTTGGTTAAAAATACATTAGGATGCTTTACTTCACTTCATTTCTGTTTCTTTTACTACAAAAATTTAAAGATTTAAACACCATCTCCAATTTGGTAATGATTGTAGAACAACGGTTTACCAAAATTTTCACGGTCAATGTGACAAAATAATTAGAGCTAGGTGGTTAAATACTTGGAGCATGTGTTTACGAGGTGACAACTTTAAATTCAAATGTCACGGAAGAATGAGATACATTACCGCAAGGTATTTTTCAAACCGATAGAAGGTCAATGCGAAAATCATTATCTTTGGTTTTAGATACATAGCAGATATGTCACGGAAGAATGAGATACATTACCGCAAGGTATTTTTCAAACCGATAGAAGGTCAATGCGAAAATCATTATCTTTGGTTTTAGATACATAGCAGCGGTTTTAGATCCACTAATCTACTACCCCACTTCATCTCCTTGGTGCTAGTAGCGGAATGCCTTATGTGTAGGCAAATGTTTACCACCACACAAACTCCTAATTAGAGGGATATCAAATGTCAAGTGCGAGGTTTCGCACACGTCAAAAAATTTAATATTTATGTGACAACACCCACAGTATCAAATTTCAAAAGCAGTATGTCACATTCTTTGGTGCTAGTAGCGGAAGGCCTTATGTGTAGGCAAATGTTTACCACCACACAAACTCCTAATTAGAGGGATATCAAATGTCAAGTGCGAGGTTTCGCACACGTCAAAAAATTTAATATTTATGTGACAACACTCACAGTATCAAATTTCAAAAGCAGTATGTCACATTCTATTATTTGGTGCAGCATGAAGGACATCACTGTCTTCCCATATTGCTAAGATACCATCATATTTGTGAGTACAGTTAGCAATACAGATAAACTGAAACGTAGTTGTGTAAAAGTTCTATGGCGAGTTCATTCGGAAATTCAATCCATCCTTATCCTTACCAGGTTTTTGTGAAAACAGTCGAACTATTGAAATACACACTGTGCAGCGTTCACTTCATAATTTTTTAGGTTCGTTTTGGCAGTTTTAACCAGCAGACGTTTTGTGAAAGAGATTATAAATTTAATATTTATGTGACAACACCCACAGTATCAAATTTCAAAAGCAGTATGTCACATTCTATTATTTGGTGCAGCATGAAGGACATCACTGTCTTCCCATATTGCTAAGATACCATCATATTTGGGTGTACAGTTAGCAATACAGATAAACTGAAACGTAGTTGTGTAAAAAAGTTCTATGGCGAATTCATTCGGAAACTCAATCCATCCTTATCCTTACCAGGTTTTTGTGAAAACAGTCGAACTAAAAGCAAAGCATTGAAATGAAAGACACACTGTGCAGCGTTCACTTCATAATTTTTTAGGTTCGTTTTGGCATTTTTAACCAGCCGACGTTTTGTGAAAGAGATTAATGTACATAAAATATTATTTCAGCTACGGAAATCCGAACGCTTGCCAAAGTAGAAACAACAAATAGAGTGAAGCTGTTTGTTAGATTTAAAATGGAAAGCAGTAGCGGTAGCGGAACAGAAAATGTTTTATTGCATCATGTGGAATCGGAGACATGGGTGAAATGCGAAATATAAATTAGCCGTTTTTATCTTTTTCCTACACGAAGCCGTGATATTGACCAGCATGATGATCTAAGTAGATTTCCTATGCACTATATTATGTAAGATTATAAAAGAGCTGGATTAAAACATTCATGATTTCAAGTTCTCACTCTCCCTTCCTCTGAATGAATCAAGAACCAAGTTTATTTATAGTAAACGAGCTTATACTACAATTTTTTTTATCAAACAAAATAAAGGCCTACAACTATATTTGTATATTTACACGTCATTTTGGAATATCCGTACTCGCGTCTCGATTTCTCATAGAGTTTTTGAACTTGGAAGTGTCAATAGCGTAAAATGTATATTATTTATTGAATTAAATGTTTAAGTTATGTGTCCTGAAATGCCGCATTGTCATACATAGTCTGTCCGCCAATCCTAATTGGCTTTCCGTTGCTGCGAGGAGCATCGTTGGTCCATGACCTAGCAGATGCACCATTACCGTTTTGCCAGCTCATCTCATGATCATTCCTAGGTGGCACGTGCACTGTAGAACCTGTCGGTTTTCCTCGGAATTTTTTGATTATTTTTACCATCAGTGGGTGAATGTACTTCTCATCGTCCTTGGTCATTTCACTAGGGCCTAAACGAATGTTAAAAAATAATGTCAAAATATGAAATATGTAATATAAATTACTTTCTACGTATTTAATGCATAATTCTGTTAAGAAATCTGTACCTGTCAATAAACTCACAACGGATCCAATAAATACTGTGATGAATGTTCCAACCAACGGATAAAGCAAGTAGCTAATGTTGAAGATTTTCATGAAACCTTCCCTATAATTAAAGAGTAAGAGAGTTTTAGACATTCTCACTGAATTTATAGGCTTTATAGTTTGTTCTATAATCATGTATTGGTCCTTACACGGCCACAGGTTTCGCGTGAAGTGCTTTGAATTGTTTTTCATAAACAGCAGTAATGTTGAAAACTTTGGATAATGTTTCATTGGAACAACTGTCAATACTGAAGGGTAATGGGAGATCAGGTTCACCAAACGCAAGGCCACCGAATCCAATTGTTAATCTTTGAAAAATTCCAGAAAAATGACAATTTGCAATGTTTCGCATGACAGAAAGCAATAAAAAGAGATTAGTAAATGCAGACGTACGAGATCGCATGTGCAATGAGCATTCCAGAAATCGCACCCTGTGAATCATTACATCATTATAAATTAGATCTACATCAATGTACTCAACGTTGACATACAATTAATGATGGGTCTGAGCGTACAGTGGATTTTTTGTGTTGTAATTTATGGAAGCATGTGATTATGTTGTATGTGAGCTTATGTAATTGTACCTTTGAGTTGACGAAAGGCAAAAGTACGCCTAGTAGAAAAACACCTAACAGTGGACCAGCTACAGTTCCATTCACAACCAAAGCCGCTTTCAAAACTCCACCAAGACTTCCGGCTGCAAAGCCAAATCTGAAAGGAAAAAGTTTTGCCATTAAAATGAGAAACATGCGTCAAAAATCTGATAAAACATTCTTGTAAGATGTAATATCGCTTGCATACCCTATTATTAGAAATCCGTAGGCAAAACCTGTAAGTCAAAAAACATTGAAACATCAGGAAAAAAGTGAAGAAACAAAGCTAGGTAATTGGGAAAAGATGACACCCGTACATGCAAAATTATCATTATGGGGAACCATGTAGATGACTCTAAACTTGTGGCATCGTAGAACAGAAAACTCTTTGTCTTGCATCGTATAATTAAAGTAATTTATTTTAAGGTTATGACACCATGATAAAACGATGCACAAATTACTCAAGTATTAGCCATTCCGGTATAGATGTCATTCATGCTCTTTTTATTCTACTAGGCTTACTTATGCTTAAATCTATTTGTGTGTAGAGAGTGTAGTAGGCTAAGGCCACGATTAAGGAATTTTCTATGTGTAAACTTGCAGCATTTCACTTTCTGAGGTAGCTGATTAAATCATTTCTTGGAAAATGGCCATACATAATTACATCCGCTTGCAAGGGCAAATCTAGTTACAAACTCTCTGGAAATTGTATACGATCTTGTTTTTCAACGTAAGTCGTAATGCATTAGATTGACAAAGGTTTTATACATCGCATCATTTTTTGCTGACTCCATATATCCATAGCGTACATAAATTCAATGTCAATAAGTACAGTAAAAGCATACGCTGCACAGAAAAAAACTTGATTCGCTTGTCACTGCTTCACGCTTCTCTAAATGAAAATGAAATGTATGGCATGTAAATTGAACTGTGACTCTAAGCGACGAGTCAAACAAAATTTAAGTCGTTATTAGGACAGGAAAAAGTAATACAAAAAAGAAACATGATTACAGTAACACTACAAGTAGGTAATGAGTGGATTAGCTTATGACACATCATGAAATACTATTGACTATAACTGGAATGACATTTTAAAATGCTCCTATATTATTTCATTTCAACAGATGAATAGCTATGATGTTGAAATGGTAAAATCCTGATTCGATATCAAAAAGAGTACATTCTACAGTTCTGAAATTTGCTAATAGAGCACAATAAGCTTCGTAGTTTCAAGCAATCCACGGTACAAATGCCAACGTTCAGCATAAATATTGAGTCCATCGAATTAATCAATGTTGGAATTGCTGTCATTAATGAAATACTGCTTACCTATCCCTTTAGTAACAAGTCCTTGTTCTTTATCGCTCAAATCTCTAAAGTAACGAATCTTCGTGAAAAAGTCCTGCCATGTAACAGCGGCCAATGAGTTTAATCCAGATGATACAGTGCTACATTTAAATCAACATAAATTATTTTCAGTATTGTGATTGCGAAAATGATTTCACACCACGTTACCTATTTTATTTGGAATTCCACTTTTATATAAAAATGTGATGCAACAAAATATATCAATGCGTTTCCTTCTCCAGACCCCCAAGCTAGTTTCTCCCAAATTATTTATACTAACTGACTTGATCTAATCGTAAGTGGTCCTCATATTTTAACCAGGGTAATTATAAATATTATAATTCATAAATTATGTAGCATTAACTAAAATATCAGAGAAACACATAAAACAATAAAATATATGCACATTCCTCAAATTTCGAAACACATCCAACTGGTTTGAAGAGAGATCATTTCCAGCATATATCTATTGTTTCACTTAATTAAAATCTTCTTCCGCTGGCCATTTTAATTGTGTACGGGAAGTTAATTCAAGTCAGGATTATGACATTGGGTGTAATTATGCGTTAGTCATAGTGATTCATCCTTTAAATCAAGACTCGGGAACAATAGATACATTATTATTTAATCCTATCATGCATAGCATGCTGAAGTTGTGGGAAAATAATGACATTCATAGGTGTTTCAAAACAAGTAGTAATATGTATATAGGTTTATAGCCTAAAACTCTACAATTTCCTTTCTCATAAATTATGAAATGAACTTGAGCACATGCAAGGTCATATTGTAAATTGGTGCATGTAATCCTTGATAATTTTATGAAGATAGTTTGCTGTATTTCAAATACATTAAGACTAAAACGAATTTTCTTTATAATGCAATAAAAATCAAAGCATGAAATTATCTCTCGGTATTAAATTAAGTATGTTATTAAATTTTAAGACCCACCTCAAAGCACCAGAGTACAAACAGGCGATAAAAAGTCCCATTAAGCCAGTCGTTGGAGACAAAAACTCCAATACGAAATATGGGGCAATCTGATCTTTCTTTGTGATGAAGCCAAGAGTTATGGGATCGCATCCAGCATAGTTAGCAAATATGACGATGCCAACTAAAACGGCTAGAGACATTGTAAATGATACCTAGAAAATCATAAAATAGAACTACTTATTTCCATTCGTGCAAAAGTTTTCACACAATTCAGAACGCGTGCATGAAAATAAGTCTTTAACTGATCAACAAGACATTTTTATATGGAACACGTACCAGTGGTGCTGTTAAAAGTAGAGCCCTGAAAAAAATATGTTGTATATTAAAAAGACTTGAACAATATTGCCATTCTGTCATTCAAAATCACATCGCTTCACAACTCATCAACTTTAAGAAAGGAGCTATATATATATACATATAATGAGATATGTACTATTCGCTTACTGAAACGCTTTCTTTAAAGAACTCATGCTACAATAGCGTTGTACTGTGGTTTGGTGGCATCCATAAGAACTCAGCCAAAACACTCCTTGTCCAAAAAAGATGTTGAGGGAAGTATGTCTCACAAATGGGTCAACTTCTAGACTTTAATTTAAAATGTAATGCCCGATAAATTTAAGAGTACTACAGGAACCGAGACATTTAATATTATTTATGATAAAGGATTCATGACTTTCAAATTCAAAGGATTCATGAGTCATAAAAGCTATGCTTACTTCAAAAATTCAATTCTACTATAGTTACTGGCAATAGCAAACGTGTTAAAAAATCCTCCAGCATTAATCGATCCCTGAATGATTANGTTAAAAAATCCTCCAGCATTAATCGATCCCTGAATGATTATAGCCAACATCCCAGAGAACATCATCATAATCTGGAAACAATCTGTCCATACCACAGCCTTCAAACCTCCCTGTTCAAGAAAATGATGAAAATAAAATGTCAATATTGCAGTTTGGGATAACGACTTGAACATTTTGTCAATGACGAAGTCCCAATATTATTCTCAAGTTTCGAACCAACATTACAATCTCGTTTAAAGAGATTGCACGGTTGTCACAAATATGCATTATTGGAAAGTCTGTTATTAGCTAAGCAATCAGTAATTATAAAAACTGCAATCTTGTCGAAATGGGATCTATAATTACGCACCCGTCATTGATCTAAAAGCATGCAGCTGCACCGCACTACCTTGTAACTCACCTACATAAGGTGAGCTAGCATCATTGACTGCACAACAAAGCATTTTTTCATATGTTTGTCATGAAGTCATTGACTATCTGCAAATGCATCTGCATAGTGCATACCCGTACGCCGAACGCTTGCATTGCATTGTTTTACGAAGCACTACTTTTTAATACGTAATCAGAGTCAACAGTAAGTCATTAAAGTATTACTTACAATGCTTGTGTATAGCGCAGCTGAGCCACCAACAGCAATTACGGAAATCCAAATTGGAAAGTCCACCACGGCATTCAGTGCAAGGGATGGGGCTATAAGAAGGATCATGTTGGTAATAATTTAGTTTTTTATGATATGAAGATGCTTTAAGTGCAATGAAATAAAATAGAAACACGCCTCATCAGCTCCATTTGATATTGTTGAATTTAAACATAACATGAGTTAACAATTTGTGACAAATGAGCACTCACTGTATGCAAATATACTGTCATCATCATATTGTTACGACATGCACGTGAAATTAGTAATTGGCTTCATACCGTACAACACCACTCCCATGTATAGAACAATTTGAGCGATGAATGTTGATGTGGCTAGCAAACGAATGGTTTCAGATTTGAACCGCTGTCCTAAATACTGTAGAAATATATTTGAAATTGAGTTGAGAGTGATTGGAATTAGAGAGGATTCTCTAAATAGGTTTTAACAGGCGAAAGCTACATATATATAGCATCTACCATTCACAATAAAGTAATGATTTGGATTTGCTATAGATAAATTAGAAGGCATGAAAATTAGATACAGTTACCTCATATGCGCTTGTCAATTTGAGCCCGTAGAGAGTCGGTAGAAAAATGGCTCCACCAACTGGAATGTAAATAAATGGCCCTAATACCATTTCCGCAATAAGACTTCCATGCGCATAGATTTCCCCAGCAAAGCCTTTGATTTAAACGACATGTTTCATGTATAGTCTAAATTTAGGATAATTTGGTTGAAGGTGCATTGACATGGATTAAAAGATCGGCTGTCTAAAATTACCTAACACGAGAATTGCCGACATGTACGTTGCCAATAAACTCTGGAAATAAATAGTATATAAATTAATCAATGCAACATTAATGCCGATCACTTGTCATCTTTTTAGTGTTTTTCTAGAATTCAGCTAATGTTGAATGTTATCTTGTCATAAGGATAGACTTGTGACTAGACAGTTCAATTGGAAATGAGCAAATTTGAGAATGATATAGAAAAATTAAAATTCATTCTAATAAATAAAGTAAGCATACCAAACTAGTTGGAATGATCGGCATGGATCTGCCACCTGTAAAAACCAAAATACGTTCATAATGAGCAAGTTCCATTCGGTACGTACTTAGCTAGCACGTGTCTAGTTTGATTGACAGGCTGCCTTTGCAAGATTCACTTTCATTGAAGAAAAAAGGAGCAAAAATTATGTATGCTAAACCAGAAACGCTGTACGTTCTCTGCCTTACCAACTAGCAAATCTGCATTCGTTGTCTGCTTTTTGACAAAAGCGTAGTAAACACCAATTAAAATGGATATCCCTATTGTTCCCAGAAACACGACGTAGTCCATGAT
>JAANSM010003909.1:0-12121 GCA_036850725.1 Orchesella villosa | reverse complement strand
ATTGTTTATGTTTACTATTTCTCTCACAATTTACAAACTAGATTGACACTTTCACAACAACATTGCACAAAAAGATTCATTCATAATTTTTTCTTCTTTTTTCATCACACACGCAAAGTGAGGTTCCTTTTGAACACTTGAACTAATAACTTTGTTCAGTGAAGCTGTTGAATTTGACAGCGAAAAAAGAACTAGAAGAGGTGTGCGTGTGTGTGTAAACTGCTTGTCTGCCACCACCACCAACAACTCTCCACAACTTTAATACAACTTGGGCAAGTTATAAGGGCAAAAGGAGTTGTAGCAGCATTACCAGTGCATATAACTGCATGCATGCAGATCCGTATTTACAGTGTCCAGATCACGTTTCTTAGTTAACGACACGTCGGCACGTCCTTCTCACCATAACTATGTATGTGTGTTCCTTCCTTGTGCTCACCCAAACCATGTGCATAACAAGATGATGATGTACCTTAACACCAATACTACTAAACTACGAGAGAGACCCTCACTCACTCTTTTTCTCAGGCAGAAAGAAACCAATAGGACAAACTTTTTCCTTCTTTCTTCATCTCTAACTTGTTCCTCCCCTGATTTTACATGTGGGACTGTGTGGAATAGCTCGCGTGCAAGTTCCTTTATATATGTACCTATGTATTTATGTGCAAAATGAAGAAACTAAAAGTCACTGACTGTCATCCTCATCATCATCCTTCTCAACATAACCTCAACTTTATCACGCGCCCCTCTCAGCCGTAACTACGAATAGGTATGCATCAGCAGATATCTCATCAAAAGAGGTGAATATTTTTTGAAGGTCTTACTACGAGATCATGTGGTCCACTAAAAAAACTTTGCGCTTAATGTATATATTCCACCGACTCCAAATTTATTTTCTTATAGTTAAACGCACCCTTTTGCCTTACCGGCTTAAAAATATGTATGATTGGAAGAGGAAAAGCAATTGAATGAATGAAAAGTGCAAATGCATCAATCGCCACCCCGTCCTTTTTTGTCTGGTCTCCTATATCACTATAATATAACCTAGATTACGTGATGTTTCCACAATGTTGCCAATTTTTTTCTTTGCTTCGCTTCTCTTCTCCAAAAACTGGATCCGATCTCAGAGGATTTTGAGCACGAACCGACGACTAAGCACAACTTGCTGGGTTTAGATTTTGATGATGAGGAGGTCGAGTGCACAGAGGCTAGTCTTTTGGGAGAAAGGTTTTGTTTATTGATGCTGCTGCTTGCTGATGATGATGATGATCAGAATGTCATCGATGGCTATATACTGCTGATGATGACGTAGTCAACGGATGCAGAAAAAGTACGTGCATTTTACAGTTTTACTCGGATATTTCCTCCAGACAATGTGCCAGTTCCGGTACACACCTTGCTTGATAAACCTGAACTCGTTTCATTCACATTCACAAGAGGTGGAGGAGGAGAAGTGTGCCTAAGTAAAAACAGATTACGTCATGAAAAGGATTATCTTCAAGCACGATTTTTATACAAATCAATTACCGAATTCAATGAGAAATAATTTGGTTTAAATTTGCCCTTACACCTTTACACCTACAGCAATTTAGCTAATTTTGATGCAGCAGCATAAAATACTTGTAACGAGTTAAAAATAACATTCACGTCGTTTTTTATATGTACAACAAGTCATAAAGGAAATGAAGGGTGATGACACGATAAATAAAAAATTAATGAGCACGCAAAAAATAGGTATATAATGTTTTGCAACATAAAACATTAAATCAATCGCAGTTCATACCCTCCATTCATTTTCATTCATTGAGAGAAGCAATTACTATTTAAGTATGAATTGCACTATACAATATTTATCTAGGTATTGCATGAAACACATTTAGGTTGTTGTGCAAGGAAAAATTTAACTATTCTTTTCCATAATTTTTTGCTATGTCCTTAACAAATAAAACTTGTGTCAAGTGTTTAATGGGACACAAAATGAGGTATCATCTTCTTGTTTATTGTCAGCGTTTCATTCAGGGGCAAAGATAAGTTGAGATAATCTCTTGAAAACTATGTACAACTCCTTAAGTAGGTGATATTTCGTAGGTATTACTGTTTTTATGCGTTTTTGTCGGCTGGAGATGAAATGGGATGATGAGAAAAACAGTCGTTACGTAACTATACCCTATAACATATATGTGTGCATATATATAATACACTAAACGGAGTAGAAAATAAAGAGCAATGCGCATATATTAAGTAGGCATTTACTCATATATGTATATTATGCACAGTTGCCTAAAAGATGTAGAAGAGGGGTATTTTGAGGCAAACAAGGAATTATCATAAACAAGTCAAGAGTTGTTTGCACTTCTGCAAAAAGAAAGGAATAAGTAGGTGATATTTCGTAGGTATTACTGTTTTTATGCGTTTTTGTCGGCTGGAGATGAAATGGGATGATGAGAAAAACAGTCGTTACGTAACTATACCCCTATAACAAATGTGTGTATATGTATAATACAAAAAACGGAGTAGGAAATAAAGAGTATATTAAGCAAGCGTTTACTCATATACCGATGTATATTATGCACAGTTGCCTAAAAGATGTGGAAGAGGGGTATTTTGAGGCAAACAAGGAATTATCATAAACAAGTCAAGAGTTGTTTGCACTTCTGCAAAAAGAAAGGAAAGGGCATAAATTGGGTTCTTCACTCTGAACAGTTTGAGAAATGGCAGGTTAAGGGTCAAAACGCTTGAGTACTGGAATATTCAGGACTATACATATATGTACACTTATATTTTGAGAGAATATTGGCTTGAACTGTGTGGAAATTGTAACGAGAGTCAAATCTACAGAAAAATACATTTAATGAGTGAAGAAATAACAAGAAGATGACAAAAATACAAATTATTTCCGTCCGGGTGTTCTCTCTTACCAGGACGAATGACAACTTGTGTAAATAAATTTGAGGAAGCTGTGAAACGGGGTGTTGAACCGGATCTGGGAACTTTTACAGTCGGCAGTCACTTTAGAATTGGAATTATTATTTTCTTATAATTGTGAGATTGGACGACAAAATAATTTCTGTATTGTTTATTAAATTTAATATGTTAGCAGATATTCGGAGATTTCTTAATGTTAGAATACTTTAAGTCAGAGCACATTGCATGCTGTACCTATCGAAAAAGTTCAAACTTGACATAAGTATGAATTTTTAATGTGAATGACATTGATGTGAGTCCTTTTCTCACCTGTCCGCGCAGCTGCTACCTCATACATCAGATTTCCCAGACCAGGCGAAGAACTTCCACCAGCATTTATTCCCTGCAATTTTTCCTACCTTACTACCCTAATCATAAGATATGTATCTACGCGTGCATTAAAAAATGTAAAATATTTATCTGGAGCGGTTGCCAGTTGGCTAGTACTTATAAAAAATATTAATTAAATACACATAGCCCTAAAAACGCTATACTGACAATGAGAGAACCTGTTATACATAATTGTGTAAGTAATTTGATAAACCTGCTCAGGCTTATCCTGCATTATCTGCTTGCAAAATATATTTCATACAGTAATGGAAATGGAAATTTTATTTTTGTTTACTTACTCCATCTGAGCCATTATATCACATCACTTTATCTGCTTCACATTTCTACACTTTCAATTAGCATCTAAAAGAATGTGAGGATGAGGTTCAGTAATCGCAGGTCGCTGAGTGCATTTTAGTTTCTTTTCTCTGCCATTTAGTGGAGTAAGCATCCTTTTATGTATGTTTTACTAAAGTTGAACTCTTGATTTCTTACACATCCTCAAAAATAAATTGCAGGAATTGTACTTCAGCTTTACCATCAATATACAAATATTATTGCTACTTTTAACGTTATTAAACACGTGTACAGATGGTATTACTCTCCTCAATTATTTGACATAAAACAAAAAGAGATTCCATTAAGGAAAGGATATTGTTTATAAAGGTCAAATTTTAATAGCAAATCTAAAGTTTTTTCTTACGCTAATTGTGAACTTCGAAGTATTATGACTCACAAGACTCACATTCATCCATATTATTCCATATGCTCGTATAACCAATGCAATGAAATGAAATGCCAGTTGAAATTTTATATTCTTTTTTGCGCCAGTCACCCGTGAATGATTTTCATGACAGTTATGATACATTGATGTAGTCAAGTGAAATTAGAATCGTTAGGTACATCATGGTCAAGATTATAGCAAAGTAATCCATCCTTTATATATGTAATGTGTTTATACTACACAAGTGACAAGTTTCATAATATTCATACAAGTAATTCCAGTAAAAAGTACCTCAACCCCCATGTCATCGTCCCTGTTATAACATCTCCATCAATATTGTCGTTTTACATTTGCATGCGTGTTCTAGTTTGTGAACTTGAACCATAATTTATTTGAGTGTCAATTTGAAATTATGTCATTCATTCATTTTAGCTATTAATTTTCCTATAATAATTTTAAGAATTGATACTTAAGGTTCAAAAAAAGTAATAGTAATAATTATTGTGGTGGTGCCATACTTCGAATTGTATCTGGTGTATGGAGCCGCGTATCGGAACGCGTAAAATGACTACGCGTTAAACTTATGAATTAATTTCAACTGTCAAAACAAATTAAAATTGCAGTCCGTTAATAATTGCTATCAACTCCGTCACTGCGAGCGGATCTCAGTTTTTTATTCATTTCTTACTACAACCTACTTTTTGTGTGATATTCACACATTTTTTATCACTGTTATCAGCCCATAAATATTAACAGTTTCTGCGAATGGACATGTTACATAAAATTTGCCACTAAAAATACGCGTTCGAATACATAACTTCATATTATATTAACCTCTTCCATCGTAGTGGAACAAAAATAATAATAAATGTTTGTACCATTTCAATTTCTACTAATGACACTCATGCAAACGCTTTGTACACAAAGACCTGCTTTGCTCCTTGTGCTCGGGTTCGGTTGTAAAATGAAAATGTTGACATGCGCATGATGTCATAATGTATCTAAACAACTTATTATGTAAACAAAAGTTTTAAAATGATCTTTACATTCGTAATATTTTTCAATTCGTATACTTCTTAAACGAGAGGAAACACATTATTATGAAGAGAAAAACGCAGACTTACCTTCTTGTCCACAATTTGGTGTTCCATTGATAATGATTATGTAGTACACAATCGGAAATATTTTTGAAGCAGTTGCAGGATTGAAATTTTGCGATGTGCATACAAATTGGAGTTTTGAAAGAATTAACTTGTATCAAGTGGTCCCATTATAGTTGATATCTTGAACCCAGGTTCATGACTGAAGCAAGAAATCAGAAGAACGAAAAAAGTGCTTCAATGTATCTACCATACAATTAATTCTACGAGTTATGTAAAACAATTTAACGTAACTTCACTTCCACATACTTTGTCTATCTAAATGTTTCACAAGAAGGGGTAAAACTGAAGTTAATGAACAATATGTATCTAGCAAGGTCACGCGCTTGTCTTCAACTTTAGTAATACATGAAATGCCTAAATTAACTCACAGAAATTGCATTCGATGACTATTTCTCAACAAAGATTTGCAGCCCAAGTAATAACTAACAAAAGTATCACATTGCCCCATCCACCTCTTTCCTTCCGTGCCTATTATTGTGCTAGAAAATGATGTTTTGTATCCTCAATATATTTTTGTCTGTTTGACGGAAGATTGAAAGTCTCATTACCCTTGTCTTTCTATCTGTGGTTTTCCTCCATGCTTTGACTCTTGCATTTACATTAATCTGTGCACTAGTGAAAATAGATGGATGAAGAAACAATCTAAACGGTACGTTCTACATTGTACTACCACCCTCACTCCACATCACATTCACACACACAAGGTATAGTGTATATATATCATCATAAATAAAACATCAGATCACTATTGCAGTGCACTTTCATCTAGACTCAACTGCATGCGAAGAAGCAAGCCTAGCATTATTGAGAGAAGGAAAAGTGTCACTTTTTTAGGAATACATATATCACATCCCATCATCACACATGCTCATGTTGTGCTCATATATAAAACATCGTCTTCCTCAATGCTACAAAGCTAGTATCATTATTTTGAGTATCACAAGAAAAAAAATTGATGCAAGTAAAGCATGTGGGGTAATGGAGGGATGTAAGAGTGCTTTTTGGGACTTGGAATGGAACGACAGCCACTTCTTCTCTCAACACCAAACCAAGGTAGTCATCATCACTATAGTATATAGTATTCTCTTGAGGGTATTCCGAGAAGAGGGATTCTATTATTCTTGTTATATTATAGTTTGCATTTGCAAAGCTTACAGAGCCATTTACATCAACATATAGAATACGTTTGAAAGTATATAGTTTGAAAAAAGCCGGAGGAAATGTGTATATTTTGTACCGTTTTACGTGCTACACATGTAATCTTTACACCAGACTGATAGGAACAATTTTATGGGGAATATAACATAGTGTATAATATGATGGAAGAAAGCAGAAGATTGCTATGCTATATGATGTTGCAATAAATGCTTGGCATTGTATTCTATAATATGTAAGTAGGAGCAAGGAAACATGTAATGATAATAATAGTAGCAAATACAATCAAAATAATAGGACCCGACGTTTTTGTTGTTGCTCCTCTTCTCCTTCTTCTTTTCCTCTGTTATTGTTAGTTTGCAAGCGTGATGTTATGGGGTTGGAGTTGTAAGAGTTAAGGAGCAAAAGTCCCGAAAATCTGAGGCATCCGTTGGCCAATCCTGGGATGGGTATGTATCCTCGTCGGAGTGAGCTGGGACCGCCTTTGGTGAATCCCTTTCTGTTGTGATGATGAGGCTTGTGAGTAACCTCCCTCCCTGTTTTCCTTTCCGTTTTTTGGTTCACTGAATGTTACATACTTTTTCATGTGTTGTCTCTTTTTCTGAAGCGTTGACGGAACCAAAACGGTTTGTATATGAGATGTGATATCACATGCTCATGATTTCGTTTGCTATCTCACACAGTCTCTTCTTGTCTTTCTTGCGTTATATTGTAGTGTATTTGCTTGTGATGCGTACTTTATGTTTTTATTCTTTTTTACCCTTCCACTTCATTCCATTCGAGTTGCGAGATGCATGTAAATACAAGAGAAGAAGATGCTAGTGGTTATGTGATGTGTAAAATCTCCTAAAAATTCAAACAAAATGCTCATGAAACTATGTATGTCGTCTTTGGCTGTTTGCCTGCTCAAATTGTTCGTGTTGTTGCAATAAAAATACAAACGAATTTTGACATTAGAAAAGTATTTATTGCCATCCAGTTCATTGCTTCTGAAGTGTGAAGTACGACAAGAAAGTCTGTGATTTAATGTTGCTTTTTATTGGTGTTTTAAAATTTATTTGCATATTTACACGAGCTTTACTGTACAATTGCGAGGCTTTCCCGTTTTATCGCAGGGAGAACCTTGAGCAGGATCCGTTTCGGTTTATGATGGGTTCCAGTTTTAGCTTCTCTTGAGTTTCGTCGTTTGGTGAAGAAGGGAAAAGGAAATAGCGCATTACGTGTATATGATACGGTATTCAAATAGTTCAAACATTCATGTAGTGATCGCGTAAATCTAAGCATTCAGTCTAAAATGCAGTTTGCACTAAGGATTCTAATCATGTTCTGCATGAAAATATACAAAAAAAATGCGAAATAAAGTACTTTTATACATGATTTTGGAAATAAAAATACAGATATGTGTATTTAACAGCGTATAAAGTTTCTACTGCAAAGGCACCAAATCATCTCCAATATTCCTATCATTAACTAAGCTAAGAGTACTGCTGACTCCCGGCAATAATGCTCAGCTGTGATATCATTCCACTACACAATATTACGGTTTATTTTAGCTTAATTATAATTCACGAGCTATTTCGTTATAGCTATAGGTTTAGGTTAAAATTTTCAAGAATTTGGGGATTGCGTTAGATTAATACGAAAAGAATTGCAATTCTAAAGTAAATTTAATATTTTAGTGTTAGTTAAGTGCTATTAATGATATACTAAAACATTTGAAAAATTCTAGTCATTATCAGATCCAAATTTACAAAACTTTCATAATGAACAATATAATGATTTCAAGTATAGTTAGGTGTTTATAAATGATAAACGATTTATTAAAAATGTCGTTCTAAATATGGTGGTTTCTTTTAACGTCTGCACAAAATCTTATTTTAATTTGTTTAATTTTCAAGATCGGAGATTGAACTATTTCCATTATGGTAAATTGTGTACCACTGCGCTGCATTAATTTACATATAAGCATCAAAATAACCTGAAATTATAGGTTCCTTGCGCGAATTTAATATCTGATTGTGACAGATTTGACAAACTTCAAAGTGATGTGTCGAAGACTTGTTAAATGGCCCTTGAAATTACTTAAACCCACAACAAATGCCCACACCTGCACCTCACTTTATCAATTTACGAGTTGCTTAACAGAAACGTTTACATTCTTGTTTGTATTTTGCTATGTAGTATCATTTGTAATTCGATTCATTGCATATAAATCATATAACTAGTTTTACATCTACATTTATCTATATCAACATTGAAAATGTAGAGCAGGTACGTTAAATTCAACGTTTAGGCTGTGTGTACATTTTACAGTAAATTCTCACACGGAAGTTGTAAATTAGGAGGAAATATCCCAGGTGCACTGAAGTATATAATTTACATATCATAAAAGCAACCAAAACACATTCCTGTAATGTAATGTACCTCCAGTAATATATTATATCCATCGATGGAAGACGAAACATGAGATTTTGACAAGCTGAGAAGAATCAATCATGCTAACTTATGAACCACGTAGAAACATGTACAAGTACAACAAACTATACTGACCTGGTCTTCTAGAGAGAGCTTATATTTTATTTGTTATTTTTGAGTTGAACTATGATACACTCAAGATTTCCTGTTCGATCCTGGGAATTACCTGTTTCCTTACGTTGAATAACTAAAAACTACGGAAATATAATCCGTTGAACAAAAGAACAAAAATTCTTCCACTTGACTTGCAGACATTTGGGCGACGTGAGAGTGTAAGGTACAAAAGAGCTGGATGGTGGTGGTAGTAGCCCTTTTTGAAGGCCTTGCTTACATTATTTTAACGTATAATACATACAACTGTACAATTTTGAGTATTATGCTTGTATGTTTTGAAGGGTCTTGTGTCTCACTTTCGTTGTAACTGTCAAAATTGCATTTACCTATTTGGTTTCAATTACACCAGACATGGATCATGAGAGAGTGTTGGAAAATTATGCATACTTTCACAGCTTGACTTGCCTCTGTGAGACTTAATGTTGCTGGTGTTTTGTATTATTCATGTCAAATTTTAAGTGTACAATCATTGTTGCAGGTCTTGTAAAAATATCGTGTCAAAGTCAAAAGGAGTATCATATCATTTTAGATGGGCTGTTATTATGCATGTTGTGCTCATATGTTTATGGCGTATCACTATCTTGATAATCCCTTCTGTGACCATTTGGCTGTGACGAGTCGCCAAACTGTCTGGTCTGAATTTGGATTCCGTCCTTCCTCAGTCCTATCATAATAAAACCAATAATTGTCTCGAAGAGAATGACCAAAGAAGTTGACTTGGCTTCTTTAATCTGGGGTCAAGTCAAACCTTCTGCTCAGCAGGTGCACGGTTTTATACGGTAACAAAACCACGTTGTAATCCACCATGGCTTAATACATCGATACGTTTTATACTCAACCTCACCAACGACTAAAGCTGCGATACTTGAAAATCTCTGGAACAGTTAGATCACAAACACAATTTTGAGTGGGGAGTACCGGCGATCTTAATCCTTATCATAACGGGTTAATATGTATTAAATAATCAAAGTGTGGTAGATTTTATATGAGTACATGTATAATATTTTTATGTTAACAAAATTTGGCATGTTTTGGTGCTATTCTGAGAATTTGCTCTAACTAAGTAATTTTACTAACATCAGATACATGAGTAGTTACAATCCAATGTGATAATAGCTAGAAGTTTGGAAATTAGCAATTAACAAAAGTGTAGAAAATTAACAAAGGCAATGAGGATATGAAGGGCCTACTACGCTGTACCATACCATGAGGGTAAATAGATGTTGAGCAGCTGTGCATCATGTCCTGAGTCCTTTTCAGGCATATTACGGAAGGTGCAAGTCGCAATTTAAATTTACAACCTGTCAAATGGAGACTCGCTGTCTGCCGCATTCAGTTTTCAAAAATAGTATATTAATCCCTTGAAGGAACATACTATATGAAATACGTTGGATTTACACACATGCACCTAAGAGTATGACATTGCAACAATGGCTTTTACAACTATAGGTTTAATGTCTTCCTTGCTCATGAGTCTGAAAGTGAAACGCAAAAATTCCAAAATTTAGACTCCCAGACATGGTGGCGACTCGAAGGGTTCAAAGGTAGTAAGATCAAAATACCAAACACAACGACACAAGAGTATTACTATCTAACCTAACGGTATTGGAATATGTATGCACGTGAATTTCATGACTTGTAAAGGTAGAAAGAAATACGTTGGTATAAATTAAGAAAGCCGGGTATGAGCATAATTTGAAACGAGCTAATTATTTATTATTTTATAACTTTTCAAAGTGGGAGTATTATTACTGAAACGGATCTGCATTTCTACACAGCATACTATTGTAACTAATACTTAATTAATGGTTTAACTCACAAATCTACAGGTCACAAAGAGAAATAGTAGCAATAAAAAAGCTAAAGAATTTTATTATGATAAAACGTTTATGTTTTCATGAACGTTCAGTATGAAAATGCAAACTTACTATTGTTACAACTTGATTTAAGTCCTTACTTGAAGTTCCTTTAAACTTGAAAACATGGACCTCTTGACTTTAAATAACTTTATACCTTTGACAAGAAAATTTCGTGATGTTTAATTAAAACTTCCATCCTGCTATCTCTGAGAGATAAGATCCACCTGGATGTCCTTGGCATCACTAATAAGTTGAAANAGAAAATTTCGTGATGTTTAATTAAAACTTCCATCCTGCTATCTCTGAGAGATAAGATCCACCTGGATGTCCTTGGCATCACTAATAACTTGAAACTGGAATTGCATAATAAGAAACACATGCTTTGATGCAAATGCAATTTAACGAACTGGCAATATAGTGCATATATAGGGTACGATATGCACGTATAGGATAAGAATAAATCATACAGCGCTGCGTTAAACAAAAACATTTGTTGCATGATTTATTTCCGAAACTTCAAAAACCTGTGAGATTGTGGGTGGTTCTTACTCCCTCAGAATAGTCAGAGTCAGAATACACATGAAACTACGCTGTCTAGTATTTACAACAATTACAACATTTTAATCATGCCTCAAGTTTTCGTTTTGAAGATGCTCTCAGAAGTAGTATAGAGGAAAGATTGAGTAGGGATACCTATGAATAAATCATACAGCGCTGCGTTAAACAAAAACATTTGTTGCATGATTTATTTCCGAAACTTCAAAAACCTGTGAGATTGTGGGTGGTTCTTAGTCCCTCAGAATAGTCAGAGTCAGAATACACATGAAACTACGCTGTCTAGTATTTACAACAATTACAAAATTATAATCATACCCCAAGTTTTCGTTTTGAATATGCTCTCAGAAGTCGAGGAAAGATTGAATAGGGATACCTAATAAAAGAAGTACATGTTTTAGTAATAATTAATTACACAAGTTGTGCACTTTTTATTTTATACTTCAACTTAAATTTCCATCCAAACTTTCCCTATATTGCTATTGCTATGCACTATGAGCACGAGTAAACAACCGACATTACGTTATAAATGGGATGTAATATATACCAGCCGAACTTTGTTAAGATGACTGGTCAAGATAATGACTCCTTTATTATAGTTAAAGGTAACACACTGATACACCGCACACGCTATGGTTCATTCAGTTTTTCTCATTTGCGTTTGATGAGCTCAAAATCACATTTCGGCATACAACACAATACCGGATAAATATACTAGGGGATTCCCACCATTTGCGAAGCTATATAATAAAGATGTGCAGAACTTTGCTTATAAATATAAAGTC